>JASDQU011245497.1:0-26005 GCA_032191745.1 Picea mariana | reverse complement strand
AGAATTCTAAAAGAATATCTAATCACAAGATTATATATATATATATATATATATATATATATATATAATTTAAATTGTAAATATAATTTGAGATTTCAAAACTTCAACTATCCAATATAACTTTCATTGTAAATATAATTTGAATTTTTAAAATATCAATTATACATAAAATTTGAGTTATGAGTGAAAACTCCAAAAATTGTTGATTACATTTAATTAATATCTGGAAATCTTAATCTGAAGATTTTATGTTATATTTTGCAATTTTAATTATACAAAATTTGGATTATAATAAGAATATAAAAAATTTGAAATCATAATTTTAAAATTTTACTTTATATTTTGTAATCTCAATTATAGATAATAATAATAATAATTTATTTTTAAATTAAAACTAAACTAAATTGAAGATGACATACAAAATTTGAAATCATAATTTTAAAATTTTACTTTATATTTTGTAATCTCAATTATAGATAATAATAATAATAATTTATTTTTAAATTAAAACTAAACTAAATTGAAGATGACATACAAAGTAATAGAAAAAACACTTTATCACTTTGAAACAATTAACTATGAAACAATTAACTAGAGAGCATTGGAGTTCAAGTTAACATTAGCATCCAACAACCTCGAATTGACCGGCAAACCTCTTCTTGAAAAAAAAAATTGCATATCCCTAAATGTATATTTAGGTATTGATATTTATTACTCAGCAGACATCTTTGCCTCCATGTTTGCCAATATGATGTATGGTGGATAATGTTTGCCGACATGGTGTATTTATTTTTGAGTGTGGGCGAAAAGGCTCTGCAGGTGGGCAATCCTGCGTCCTAATTAATGCTGGTCGGCCAAAATAATATACGTTCAAAGGACGTGGTCCCTCCCAAAATAATTAGGTTGAAAAGAAAAGCAGGTGGTAAGAAGTTAGAACGACCCCGCTGCGAGAATATTTATAGAGGTAAAGCGTCCTGCAGCTCCTTACATCATTAATTTTTGTATTGAGCGACACAGAAGCTCAATTTGGCCACCATGTCGCACGGAGCAGATTGCAGCAGGAGCAATGGCAGAAACAAGACGTGGCAGATGAAGAGCACCAGAAGATCAGCTGCAAGTCATTCAGTATACGTTGGCGTAAGAAAGCGGAACTGGGGAAGCTGGGTCTCCGAAATTAGGGTACCCAGAAAGCGGTCAAGGATCTGGCTCGGATCTTATTCTTCCCCAGATATGGCAGCTTGTGCCCATGATGTCGCAGCTTTCGCTTTGAGGGGCCAGTCTGCTATTCTCAATTTTCCCCACCTGCTTCAGTACTTGCCTCGGCCTCCCACCTCTTCTCCAAAAGACATTAAAGCCACCGCTGCTGCAGCAGCAGCAAAAATTAGTTTAATATTAAACAGCCTATCATTTCCCCAGAGCAGAAACTCGGCTGACACAATCAACCAAGGTGTCGGACTTAACGCGACAGACGAATCTTCATCGATAGCTGCGAATTTTAATCCAACAGCAGACTGTGCAGCAGAATTAATGTCGAAGCAGTACGCGACTCCCATTGTTTGGAGCCTCCAACAATCAGCTCCCCTGCAAATGAGAGAGAATAATGAAGATCGGCTCATTATCGGCTCTGCCAGCTCGCCAAAGAATATAGAATTTCATCTCCCAAACACTGCGACCGCACGCGTCGAGGAACTTTCCAAGGAGGGAGAAGAACTGTTACTTTGGGATTTATCCGTGTAGTATCATATTCTATGGGTGAACATTAATAAAAGGTTGCGCAGTCTGTTTTCCGCTCTGTTGGTGATTGAGCCTTCCGTCTTGCTAAGGTAGTGGTGTTCAACAATAGGGTTTCTCAGAAAAGCCGAAATATTTGTATGGATTTCTAGGTCTAATGTAGTTGTGGTGTTCAACTATAGGGTTTCTCAGAATAGCGAAATATTTGTATGGATTTCTATATTCTAATCTAATCATTTGCAAATGTACGATGTGTGAACATTATCATATTATTTAATAAAAGGAGTCTACTCTTCAATTTCTTGACGTTGTTCTTTTCTTTGAGACCTATATAAGCAGTGCTCAGGGAAAACCCTAGAGCGAAATATTACTGAATGTTTTTCAGGAACCTGATAGCGGATTGCATCCTTGAAACCTAATTTTAGCGCACCATACATGACAGGTATGTTTGCTCTACTGAGTCCACTATGAGAAGAAAATTGAAATAACTGAAGGCGTTGTGGAGTTTAGAGTTCAAAGAAGGTACTTTCTCTGTTCAAGCTTTCGTTTTCCATCACCTTCCGAACTTCAAGTAATTTATGGTAGTTTGTATCACACACTTAGACAGTGAAATAAAAGATCTATTTTCTGTTTAGAAAAGAGCTGTAATTAGCCCAGTTTTTGTTTTCCAAGAAGCAGTTTAGAGTCATTTTGAATGAAGAAGAATGGTTATATTTGGAATATTTCGGCTATCACACTGTTGTCAAACTTTACTTAGCTCAGATCCATCTAATATATAGTTTGATCTGCGGTTTTTAATTCTGATATCTGAATGTCATGCATCCTGAAACTCATGTTTGCGTTGCAATGTAAAATAACGCCGAGGTTTCCCAAAAACCATGAACTGAAGTTCAAAAGTTAGACTCGGAATTAGTCTGACATGTTTTGGCCTGCATCCTGAAACTCTGGTTTGCTTTGCAATGTAAAATAACGACGAGGTGTCCCCAAAACATGTTGGGCTGTAGAAGTTCAAAGGGTAGTCTCTGAATTCTAGTTGAATGAGCTGGACCAAGAAAAATGAACGCTAAAAGCCTAATGTTTAGGGTCTGAATTAGTTTAACAGGTTGAATTTGGTAGCCCAAGGAAATAAACTCTTAACGTTGAATGTTTGGGCTTTTATTTATTTAACAATGAATATCCGGATAATATATAAGTTATTATGTTTTTTAAAAGGATTTGTTTTTGTTTTTAAATATAATTTTAAAAATATGGTGGAAAAATTATTATAATTCAATTGCCCATAAGTAGAGGGACAATTATTATTGGTGTTTATTCATGAATGAGGAGGATTGATTCATCACATTTATTTAGGAAAACCATGTTACTTGATTCATCACACTTATTTAAAAGAACCATGTTACTATGAAGTCCACTTTCATATTTCTAAACTAATTTTTAAAATATATTATTTTAGGTTATATTTCCAAAACAACCTTTAAAATATATTATATTGAATTTTTTTAAGAATGTTTAAACTTATAATTTTTTAATATTTATAAAAATTTTAGTTTAGAAAATTGAATTGGGAAAGTAAGTAGAAATATATAGATTTTTATTGATGATGACGATGATTAACGTCTACTAAGACCTAATTGGTCTATCGGACCTTAAGAGGGTAAGTGATTACTTGTGATTCTTTAGAATTTTGTTTATGTGCTCGAAAAGCATTAAGAGAAGCCTTCCAAGATCACCATACTTTTGTTGAGTTAAGAGGTTAGGAAGATTGGTAATGTGATCAATATTTTGAAAATGAGATCTAATATGGTTATAGGCTAGACAATCTAAGAAAAATGATTTTCATCTTCAACCTTCTTAGTGTGACAAAGGTGGCACACTCTTTCATCCCATGGCGTTTTAGGAACTGACCAACGCCTAGTTTCACTATGGAGCTCACGAGAATTTGTTCTTATCTTAGCAATGCTTATTTTTTTCTTTACACTTGGCAAAATAGATAGATAATTTTGATCTTCTAGATTAGGGTTGATTACATCTTTATAATACCTTAATTTTTTTTTCCCTCTAACTCTTAATCACACCACATTTTTTCCTTAAATTTTGATTAGACATTTTTTTTAATAGTATCTTTATTTTGCAAAATGGTTTCTTCCATGATTCCCCAATAGTTTAGCCAAGACTGAGCGTCTTTATGCCATCCTCGCTTGAGTCGATGGTGGTTATGACTTGATTTTGAAGTAATTTTAGGTAGCCTCTTGTCTTCCATGTTGTTTAACTTGTTCTTATACATTAGGTACCTAGTCATAGCCGTGCTCTCAATGGGGGAAAGGCTTGTTTCTACGAGGAGGATGGGATAGGGCGTTTTCCTTTAATTTTGAGATTATAGGTTATAAAATTCTTTTGTATTTTCTCTATCTTTCTCTGGGATTTACGAAAGATACTACAGCCCCAGACTTCACATCCATAAAGAATAACAGGTTTAACAAGAGTCTCAAAGAGGAGTTTCTTATTATCCAACTCCAAATATGAACTGGTTTACAATTGTTTTCAAGCCCATAATAAGTTTTTCATCCCCCAATAATCCTTTTCTCAATGCTATAATTCCAATTAAGCTTGTGTTGAATATCAATTCCAAGATATTTGTATGAAGTCACTTCCTCCAAGTTGTTGTTGTCATATACAAAGGGATCATAAGGGATCTTATTGGATTTAATAATATTGACCTTAGTCTTATCAGTATTAACAGTCACACCCATGTTGGACGAAAAATCCTTAAGGATTCTTAGTTGGTTTTCAAGATCTTGGGGACTCCTTGCCATAAGAACGATGTCATCGACATAAAGAAGAAGATTGATGACTATACCAATGAGAGTAGGGATGGCACAACCTGCCTTTTCCAAGCATTCTTCTAACTTATCAATGTATATGCCAAAAACGATAGGGGACAAGGGACAACCTTGTTTGACTCCGATATTTCAGTTAATCTCTTTTGACCAACCCTCAGTGTTTTTAAATTTAGCAATAACATTCTCATACATCCTTATTGCAACAGCCCTGAACTCAAGAGGCACTTTTATCTCTTCCAACCTATTCCAAAGGTTTTTCCTAGGAACCATGTCAAAAGTTTTTCTAAAGTCAACAAAACAACAAAAAAGATTGGTTTTAGTATTGCGGAACTCCTCTGCAATGATCTTAAAGGTAACAAGATGGTCCATAGTTGAATGATATCTCCTAAACCCGGCCTGACCTTTAGCTCTTTTACCGTGAATTTCTAGCCAAATTCTAATCTTCTTTTCCAAAATAATTCCATAAAGCTTGGCTAAAATTGGGCTAATCATAATGGTCCTATACTTAGAGGGAATGTTTTTATCACCATTTTTAAAAATAGTAACAATGAGGCTTTGTGTCCAAGGTTTAGGGAAGCCCTGCTTGAATGCTAAATTGAAGAGCTTGTGTATGTGAGGGATAAGGATTGGCCCTCCGATTTTAAAAATTCCAGCTTGGTAGCCTTCAATGTCCTTAGCTTTCCCATTTGCGATTCACTTAACTCCGAAATCTATGTCATGTAAAGAAAAAACTTCTTCCTTTGTAGGGACAATCAGAATGGTTTCCATGGCATTAGGGAACTCATAAATATTTTTAAGGTAGGAATTCCAGTCCATTAAGGGAATCCTATAATTTTCTTTAATATTGCATTTTAGAATTTGGCTCTAGAACTTCTTAGGATCCAACTTGTATAGTTTTGAAAGTTGCTCTTGCCTTTTATTGATATAATATATTTTTTTCCTTTTAATTAGGGCTTTGTACATATTGATCTTATCGAGTTTTAAGGGCTCATTAAAAGCATCCCTAATGTCTTTCCTAACAATTTTAAATTCTTTATCATACCAATGGTTGATTTTTCTATTATTTTTTTTATGAGACACCTCCAAAGAGAACTTGTTAATATAAGTGGAAAGGGTAGTTGTAAAATTATGATAGAGTTCTTCAATGTTGTTCTTATGACAAGTTTAATATAATTATATTTATGAATTCAAATTATAGAAATGTTTTTTTGTTTTTTTATTATTTTTTATTTATTTAAATAAAGATTTTTTTTTTATTTAATTTTCAATATTTATAATTTAATATATATATATATATATATATATATATATATATATATATATACTTAAAAAAATTATTATTGCATTGAAAGATGCTACCTATTAATATGAGGGAGATGTTTAATTTCATAGATAAATATTTCTATATTCATCTTAACTAAAATGATTTTATAAAGGATTTTATAAAATAATTCATAGTAAAAAAAAATCTTAATCTATTCATGGATATGTGTGCTTTTTACTTCCTACTTCTCAATATTAGGACTACATGTATTTCCTTCAATGCTTAAGATGGAGTTGACTTTGTAACCATAAAAAAATATTTTAATATCTAAGCGAGTGAAATATTTCATTTCAAGTGGTTGCCTCTATATATACTTAGTAATGGTTGTATCATAGATCCATTTTAATTATGTATCAAATATAATTCTGAATCTATCATGCACACCTATATAGATTTAATCTTATCCATAATTAAAATGGATCTATGATACAACCATTACTAAGGTTAATCTCAACAAAAAGTCCACCATATTAGTATAGGATAACTATAGACTTGTAAAAATATATATTTATGTAACTATCCAAAGTATTTGGAATATCCTCCATAAGTGTGATATATGTAAGGGAAAATTGGGAAGATGAACCCAAATCGTCATCAAAGTAACATACATGGAGCTTGGGAAAATTATATCAACCAACAATTTGTTGCACTAAAAGGTGTTTTCTAGAACCTAATATGAATGTGTAATTTCTTCCATGAAAGTCAATTTGACAAGTGGCATTTTAATAAAATATAGATAATAAAAAATAACATTTTCACCTAAAAACAATTTTATATCAATTTTATATAGAGAGAGAAATATAAAGTAATTGAAAGTTAAAAAACAAATTATTCTATTTGTAGATATGTACTTTTCACTTCAATGTATGAGGGACATGTGTAACTCCTTTAATGCTTAATATGGAATTTCATATGTGGTATTTAGAAAAAATATTACAATTTCAATTGCTGAAATTTGAGAATTTAGATAATATATTAAATTTTATTTTTGGTATTAATAAATACTAATTTAGAAGTATTGAAATGTGCAAAACTAAAAACTTATATTTATTAAACCATTATAATATCCAAATTACTAATTTAATTTATGCTAATAGTTATATGGATATATTTAATAGAACACTAGAACTTTAATATCCATAAAGATTCAATTAGAAAATGAGAAACAAAATACACACACACACACATATATATAATTTTAACATATTTTTAAGATTAAACTTTACATATATAAACTTCAAACATCTTTGTAAATTTGAAACATTGTTCTATTTGTGATTGGAAAAAATTATATAGTATTACAAATACAATAAAAATCAATGATATGGTTGGTTGACAACAACAACTATAGAGTGGAACATATACTTGTCATGGACAGTGGAACATATACTTTCATGTTTAGTTTGGGATTGAAGACAACATACATCCATTAAAAGCTATTCATATCCACAACTATAAACTGAATATTATTAAGTTTTTTTTTTATTTAAATAATTTTTGAAATATGATTTATGTGTACTTGGTATTTGTTGATATTTTGAATAAATACAATAAAAATATTTTTAATAAATTAGGTATTTCTAGATAAATATATTTTCATTTTAATTTAGTAAAACAAAAAAACGGTAATTATTAATATAAAAAAAGAATTATTATGTCTATAATCCTAATTAATAACATGTGTTTCCTCTTAAGAGGTCAGAGGTTCAAATCTAGAGGGAGGTAGGGTATGTATACTTTTGTAGACTTTACTAGTCAAATTATTGGGCGAAGAGGGGTCCCTTGTCCCACAAACAAGGGGTCTCATACACCAATTTAATGTAATGGCTTGACCTTGACCTTAAAAATAAATTATTATTATTATTAATTAGATCATAATTGTGTTGTGGAAGACTAGATGTAGATTTACTACATTCACTCTCAAATTGCCAAACGGAACATTGAAATTTATTATATGGTTGTCAAAATATTTAAAAAAATCTAAAATCTGTAATGTTGTAGATGAATAGAGTAGAGGAGTGAAATCGAGGCTGTAGTGGTTGGATGCCAGCAACGAAATGGTGGCATGTGGTGCATTACGTATTGGGAGTAGTTTTCCATTAGAAATCGTGGGTGTAGTGGACGGAGGCGAGGAGAGAAATCGTAGCTATGGTGGACAGAGGTGAGGCACAAAATGAGACTGCTTCGTGTATGGAGGCGAGGGATGCATGTCCTCGTCAGTTTGTTGATACACTATGTGCCAATGAGTGGAAACAACCAACTTGTGACTTGTATAAATATGAAAGCATGTATGTCCGAATTTATTTTGATATTGAAGATCCCAAAATTGCATGGGATGGACGATTGATATTGAATCTTGTAAATTCCAGACCTTGCACATGTTGGAGGAACACCTCAAATCACAAACGCTATACATATTCAACAAAGTTACACGAGTCATTTCAGCCATCAAAAAGTTACATGAGTCATTTCAACCATCAAAATTCATGTACGTAAACGAAATCCCATTTACCTGATGGCCATTATGAATATACGATTTTACCTGCATGTTAGGATAGGACTTCTTGGTACCAGTTTTGGGAACTGCACAATGCACATAGAAGAAGGAAAGGCAGTTAGCACATTTTTGGTACCAACGTGCACAACGGAAGGAAGATAGTTGTAAGGCATTAGGAATTTTGGTCTATCTAAAAGGTTAATCCCTAATGTAATAGTATGAATATGTAAGAGTTCGGATAGAAAAGTAACTTAGAATGAGAAAAAGAATTAGTAAGATGAGTTAGTAAGAGTTAAGCATGCATTGTATGCATGAATGTAAGAGTGAAGAGAGACATTTAGGAGGATATGAGAACGACAAGAGCATAATGTATGAGTGAAATGTGCATATTTGATAATGAATATCTTGGATAATATAATAAGAAGTTGATTGTTGTGGATGTAGCCCATCTTGGGTGAACCACGTTAAATATGGTGTCTTTGTGTCTTTATGTGTTTGTTATTTTGTTTATTGCGCACATATGATAGATGTCTGTTATTTTGAATATGTTATATGCACATGATAAATGGTATAATGAACTAATGATAAATATAATGTCTATGATGAATGTCTCCCATCCCTTCATGATTGTAGAAACCTAGTTCCTGTAGTCCCCACGGATACCTCAGGTGAGACTTCACCTGCTTATGGGTGATGTTGAAAAGGCTAGTATCTTAAGGTGTTGTTCCTGAATTAATGTTGAAACCCGAGTCTTCCCACTGTGCACCAACAAATGGTTTTGTTGCCGTGAGAAAGCTCTGCGACTAGTAGGAATGTGAAGGCCGACTAAGGAAGAAATCATACAATGGTTAGAGGAAAAGGAGCATGATTTTTCCAGAGATCAGAATAAGAATCCATGGATCAGTCCGGAGCAGTGATTACATAGGTATGTATTTACAGACTTACATGAGAGTTTCTTTGTTGAATTCCTAATAGTGTTGGTTGAGTGGTTACGGAGGTTAGATGAAAATAACATAACATTCTACACTATTGTTCCGAGGAATTGGACCCCTGATTTGATTCGACAAGTTAATATTATAAGTAACCTTATATGGTGTGCAATTGATTTCTGGATGGATATTGAATTGGGGGGTTATATTATTGAGTTTTCCATAGATTATACCCAGTCATATAATGTTGCTAAAAGAATGTTCTTTAAAGGTCCACGCGGAAAATATTTGAAATCATTGTCTATTTGGATCAAGATGCGGCTATGTGATAAGGAGGTTATGAAGATAGAATCTGATTTCCCTAGTATCTAGGCATCTTCGTGCACATATGGGGACTGGGGAATGACCAGGGGATGGTCTAAGTGTATGAAGAATAGGGATGTAGGAAATAATGAATAAGGAACAAATGGGCTGGGAATGTCGAGAGAAGAAGAATGTGTGACGAAAGAAGAGATGGGAGTATTGCGCAGTGGAAAACGATTTCGTTAAAGTAGGAAGAGGACTGTGGTTCCAAGAGAAGAGAATCACAGTGAGGTTGAGAAAAGTGACGCTAGTGTAGTACCCTATATCGAAGGAATATCACGCACAAAGAAAAAGAAAAACATATCATCAACTCAGTCCAGCAGAAGGAGATCCATTACATCCCACTCAGGACTTACTCTGTGTCAAACCTACGACCTTGTGTGTCTTTGAGATCTAAATATTTGTCGTGAACACTTGTAGTTTTTGAAGGAAGAAATGATAACAGTAAAGGTAGTTAGAGTAGTGGAAATAATGCGACAACCCATAATCAGTTGATGACACCGACAAAGAATACTATGCAGTACATAATGGTGGGAGTAGATCCCACTTTGATAATGTTTGTCTTTCATAGAGAAAGGAAAAAACATATAGAACAAAACTTGTTTGCCTATGAAGTAATATGGACCATGAAGAATGTACATGATGATGATGAGAAAATCGAACAATTACTTATGACATTCAGAGATCGCATGTTACTCTGGTATATGAATTATCAATCCACTGTTCCCACAGGACAAGATAGAACATTAGCAGATATCAATAAAGCTCTATTAAAATAATTACAAAAACTGAATTATGAGTCGTAATGTATTACAGAATTGAAAGAGATCAAGTAGTTGCATAATGAATCAGTATGGGACTTTGATCAAAGGTTTAAGATATTGATGGATCAATTCACCTTCCAAATTCCAGATGAGCATCATAGGGAATGGTTCATTGCAGTATTGTTTCCACATATATGATGCCCTTTGACGTAGTAGAATATTACGTCACAGTCATAAGTTAATAAAGATCACCATGTGATGTAGAAGCATCACCAACATCAAGCAAGCATGGGGAAATGCCAAATGCATTTTGGCACATGATAAATTGTTTGAAGTGTTTTGAAGTTTGATATGCGAAACATAAATGAAACAATTAAGAAATAGCACACTTGTAGATTGTAATCAGACCTTGAGCGTCCCGCTCTTGTCTGAAGGACTAAGAGGCATTTATGCTAGTAAATGTAAGTAGGTAGCTTTCAATTCTTAGATTAGACAGTTTTAGGAGCCCGAGGAAAAACGGATATAGACACCCTCATATTGTATCATTTGTATTACTAGCAACATGATCAATAGAGCATAGAGAAGAAGAAGCAGAGAGTTGTGTAGAGTAAAGAAAAACCATGTACATAAGTTCTGGATTAATACAAAGATCTTTAGTTTAGACTCATGGTGTTCAATTGCTTTCTGTGTTTGTACATGCTGATTGATATGTGCTTGTTTACTCTCTGGTATGCATTTTCTTTGATGTGTGAATATATGATTTCATATTTAATGTCTGAAATCTGAAGAGAGGGAGAGTAAAGAATGAGTTTCAATTGTTTCTCTGTCTGAGAAAAAGTTTTCCTGCAAGGAGTGCAGTGAAATTGTCTGCAAGGTGTGCACTGGCAGAAGTTAGAGTTCATCTCTGCAAGCTCAGGAGGGATAACATTGTTCTCATTCTCACAGAAGTGCAAGTTACACACAGGAGCCGTGCAAAGTGTGTGCAGGGCGAGTAGATTCTCAGAGTTTGCAACCTGAGCGAAATTGTTGAAGGACTGCTGTCGCAGGGAGTGCGCAGAGTCGAAGAGGGTTCAAATACTTAGAAGTATTTGGAGAATTGCCACAAGGAGTGCATGCAGAAGTCTTCTTGAAGACTCAAGTTGTGGAGAAAGCTCACAAGGGATAGAGTCTTCAAAGTTGTCAAAGAGAAGTTCAATAGGGCTAGTGCCTTGAAGTGTCGGAAGGAGGTGCAACGACGTTGTTTTGTTGGTGGAAAAGTTCGTGAAAGCATAGTTGTTCATTTCACAAGAGTTGTTAGGGAGGAATTAAACGGTTGAAATTGTATGTGGAGAATTCACGAAGTTATGAGGGCCGTCAGATCTTGCAGAGGAACAGGGAAGTTACGACAAGCATTCTTCAAGTGCAAGCTCGGGAGAAATCGGACCGTTGGATCACTCGCGTAATCTCATTTCGTGGATTCATGAGTTGAAGGTTTAAAACCTTTGCATCAAGATTCGCGAGGTCGCGAGGTGCGAAGTCTTGAAATGGCAAGAGAATCTGAGAAGTTCGTTGGAAGGAGGATACGTGTCACGAGATCCTCTCTATCGAGGATCCGAACATCGGGGTTTAGAGAAGGAAGTCCTTCGACTTTGCAAGTAGCAAAGTCGCGAGAGAATTGCAGTTGTCCATTCAAAGAGGACAGGTGGAAGAGATCTAGGGATCTCGCGAACTCGGAGGTTCGCAAGGTGAGAGCCTAGGAGTTGGGTGCTCCAAGTCACAAGTGGCTAAGTTGCGAGAGAATCAAAACTGTCCATTGGAGGAGGATAGGTGGCAGAGATAAAGGGATCTCGTGAACTTGAAGGTTCGTAAGGTGGGAGCCCAAAGATTGGGTACTCCAAGTCGCAAGTGGCGAAGTCGCGAGGAGTGGAGACAATCGTTGGATCCAGGTCAAGGAAGGACAGTAAGGTCAGAGCCTCATCGTGCGTTTCATGTATTTGGAGGTTCGGAGGTTGAGAGGACCTCATCTCAACATCAAAAGTCACGAAGTTCCGAGAGTCGAGGCATGAGTGTGGACATGTGGAAGAACCACAAGGTGGGGCCAGCGTGATTGGCAGGTGAACACGCGTCGCCTGGAGGAAGGAGTCAATACTTCGTTGACATCTTGCATCTTAGGAATTCACGAGATAAAAGTATGTAAGCTCAACCTTTTGTTTTGTGAAGTCAAGAGTAGCGAGAACGCGAGGAGAAAAGTCAACATCGCCTCTCGAGGTTTCGTGAAAGGAAGTTTCCAAGGTTGGACGCCACAACTTGTGAAGTATTGAGTAGCGAGAGGTGCTAGCGCTTAGCCTAGCCGATGGTCATGCGCAGAAGGCACTGACAAAAGAAGAGCTATACCCATTTCGTGATCTCGGGTATTGTGGGATTGAGAAGGAAGAGTTGGGAGTCATGACTCACGAACTCACGAGTTGCGACAAGAGCCTTTGGAATTGGGCCTTCGTCATAGTGTTGTAGTCACATTAAAAGACGGAGCTCACGCCTAGTGTTGTTTGCACAGGGGAGCTTCTGAAAGTACCTGTGGATTGATAATTTGTGATTTCAGTAGGGAATCTGAAGAGAGATTCAAATCGAGGGAGATAAAGAACGATCCTGTGAGTGGATCTCGGCCCAAGGGCCGATAGGTCTACGTTAGTTTGGTACCAGAGCTTGACTCTATTTGTATACTTCAGACAGGGAAAGCGAGAAAGAAATCTCAGCCATGCCATCGAGAAGAAGAGACAGACAAACACCTGATCCGCCAGAGGAAAGGGAAATGCCAAGAAGAACGGGTAGGCAGATGTCTGATCCAGCCATGGAAAAAGAGATGCATGACATACGCACCAGACTCGACGATATAGAGACAACATAGAGGCGCACAACCGATGTTGGAGATGTCTGTGAATCTAAAAGTGAAGATGAAGCTGGACATGAAGGAGAATAATTTGTAGCAGAGGAAGCAGCAAATGAACGCTTGATTAGGGTTGTTGCAAGGATGGGTGCTAGGGAAAAAATGGATATTCTAGTATATGATGGAAACCTGGATGATGAAGAGCTTCTAGACTGGATTAGAGATCTGGACACATATTTTGACTATGAAGATGTCAAGGAGGATAAACAGGTCAAACATGTTGTCACAAGATTGAAAGGACATGCAACATTGTGGTGGGATGAGCTACAAGCTAACAGACACTGCAAAGGCAAGCAAAAGATCAAGAGTTGGGATAGGATGATCGCGAAGATGAAGGCAAAATTTATTCCAAGGGATTACCAAATTACTCTATTTCGGAGAATGCAGAATTTGAGACAGAAGCTGATGTCAGTAAAGGAGTACACTGAAGAATTCTACAGGCTGAACATCAGGGTAGGTCATCGCAAAAGTGATAATGAAAAGGTTTCTAGGTACATGAATGGTCTGAGATACGACATTCAGGATGAGATGATCATGATGACCATCCGAACGGTGGAAGATGCTTATCAGATGGCTCTAAAGGTTGAAGAGAAGCTGAGCTGAAAGTAGGGTCAAAGAGGTCGAGGCAGAAGTCAGCCCAGAGGCAAATCAGTTGCCTAGGATAGAAATTAGAAACCCAAGGAGGAATGGAAGAAACCTTAACCTCAAATTGAGAGAGGTGGAAGCTTGTAGAGAGGGCAGCATACCAAACAGAGAAGTCAGTATGTTGATGGAAACATTTTTCCTTGTACCAGAGGTAGAGGAAGAGGAAGAGGAAGAGGTGGAGTAGTGAAATGCTTCACATGTGGAAAGGTCGGACATAAATCTTATGAATGTCCAGATAAAAAGAAGAAGGTGGTGAGACTCACATTGCCGAAGTAGAAAGAAGGAATGTTGAGGCAGAAGATGTTGAAGGTGGAAGATCGTTGATGATGTGAAAAGTTCTCTTAACACCAGAGAAGGAGGTGGAGAATCTAGTGCAAAGGAATAGTCTTTTTCAGACCGCTTGCAAGACCAAATACTGGGCATGCAAAGTCATCATGGACAGTGGTATCATAGATAATCTTGTTTCTATAGATATGGTAGAAAATTTGGAGCTGGAGACGATTGAACATCTGAGCCCATACAGAGTTTCGTGGCTACAAAAAGGACATTAGGTAAATGTCACTAAACAATGTTTAGTTGAGTTTAAAATAGGAGGGTATAAAGATGAAATACTCTGTGATGTTATTCCCATGGATGTTTGTCATCTATTGCTGAGTAGACAGTGGCAATATGACAGGAATGTGATTCATGATGGGAGGAAGAACACATACACCCTATAGAAGAATGGGAGAACTCACATGTTGCTTCCAATCAAAGATAAAGAGGTGAAACCTGAAGTAAGCAATGCAGTACTTCTCATGAGTGGGAAGGAACTTATTACAGAGGTTAAGAAGAAGGAGGAACCACAATTCATTGTAGTCAAGAAGCCTAAAATTGTTTTAACCAGTACAAGGGTAGATGATTTACCAGAAGAGGTTCAGAAACTGTTGGAAGAGTTTGCTGACATAGTAGTGGACGAACTACCACGTTCTTTGCCACCAATCAGAAGTGTGAGTCATCATATTGATCTCATACCTGGAGATAGTTTTCCAAACAAAGCAACGTACAGATTGATGTCGTAGGAGAATGAAGAAGTCAAAAGACAGGTCCGAGATTTAATGGACAAAGGGTTGGTTAGAGAAAGCTTGAGTCCATGTGATGTTCCGACAGTGCTTAGTTCGAAGAAAGACGAAGGCTGGAGGATGTGTACTGACTCGAGAGCAATCAACAAGATAACCATCACGTACAGATTTCCATTGCCAGGGATGGATTATTTGATGGATTGCTTGAGTGGAACCAAATTGTTTTCGAAGATTGATTTGAAAAGTGGTTATCACCAAATTCGTATGAGAGAAGGTGACGAATGGAAGACAACCTTCAGGACTAACCAAGGTTTGTATGAATGGCTTGTTATGTCATTTGGCTTAATGAACGCGCTGAGCACTTTCATGAGGTTGATGAATGAAGTCCTGAAGGATTTCATCAGAAAATTTGTCATTGTGTATCTTGATGACATACTGATTTTCAGTAAAACAAAGGTAGAGCATATAAAACATTTGGCTACAGTGATGCGGAGGCTACAGCAAGAGAAGCTGCTGATAAATATGAAGAAATCTTTATTCATGAAGACAGAGCTCATTTATTTGGGATTTCTTATTTTTGAAGATAAGTTGAGGATGGATCCAGATAAAGTGGAGGTGATTAAGAATTGGCCATCACCGAAAAGTATCTTTGAAGTGAATCGAAGTTTTCACAGTTTGGCTAGTTTCTATAGGAAGTTCATCAAGAATTTCAGTGGAATTAGTGCACCGATGATGGACACAGTGAAGAAGAGACACAAGTCTTTTCACTGGACAGAAGAGGCGGAGAAAAGATTCAATTTGTTGAAAAGGAAAATCATGGAACAACCAATTTTGGTGTTGCTAGATTTTAAAAAAACATTTCAAGTAAAATGTGATGCAAGTGGATTTGCAATAGGGGCAGTCTTGAGCCAATAAGATAGGCCGATAACATACTTCAGAGAAAGTGAAATACTCCATGTATGACAAGGAGTTCTATGCTATTATCCAGGCATTGAAGAAATGGAGGCATTACTTAATCCCTAAGGAGTTTGTCTTATACAGTGACAATCATTCTTTGCAATTTGTGACTCAACAGGAGAAGTTGAACCAGAAGCATGCAAAATGGGTTGAATACATGCAGAACTTTACTTTTGTAACTAAGCATATTTCTGGAACTACTAACAAAGTTGCTGATGCTTTGAGCAGGAAATGTTTGTTGTTGCAGGAGTTCAGAGTCAAAACACTTGGTTTTGATGATCTCAGGGACTTGTACAAAGATGATCCAAATTTTAAGGAAGCATATGAAGTAGCTGAGAATCCAATTCTCATGGACATAAGTCAATGGACAAAATACATGATCCAGGAAGGATTACTGTTTAAGGGTAATCAACTTTGTATTCAAAAATTCTCCATGAGGGAGAATTTGCTGAAGGAGAAACACAGTGGAGGATTGGTCGGGCATTTCGGTCAGGACAAGACATTCTCAAAGTTAAACGAGTCATATTTTTGGCCAGGAATGAGAGCAGACGTCAAAAGATTCGTGGACAGATGCATAATTTTTCAGCATTCAAAAGGAAAGAGGCAGAATGCAGGCTTTTATCAACCGTTACCCATACCTGAGAGGCCGTGGGATGCAGTCAGCATGGACTTCATATTGGGGCTGCCAAGAACACAAAGAGGTTTTGACTTGATCTTTGTAGTGGTAGATAGATTTTCTAAGATGGCACACTTCATACCATGTCAGAAAACTAGTGACACAACTCACATTACAAATCTGTTTTTCAAAGAAGTTATTCGACTTCACGGCTTACCAAGGAGCATAGTTTCAGATCGAGACACCAAGTTCATCAGACACTTCTGGAGGACCTTATGGAAAAAGCTTGGAAAAAACTTGTCATTTAGTTCAGCTTATCATCCTCAGACAGATGGATAGACAGAAGTTGTGAACAAAAGTTTGGGAGACTTGTTGAGGAGCTTGGTAACAGAACACCACAGTCAGTGGGACAATATTCTGCCACAGACGGAATTTGCTTACAATGATTCAATCAACAGGAGAACAGGGTAGAGTCCATTCCAAATTGTTTATGGGACATAGCCAAGAGGAGTATCTGAACTGAGGGATTCAGAACAGGATGAGATAAGAAGTGTTAGTGCAGAATATTTTTCTGAAGCAATGAAGGAACTTCATAGCCAGGTGAAGGAGCGATTGAAAAACTCGAGCCAGGAGTATAAGCGCAGAGCAGATCAACACAGGAGACAACTTCAATTTGAGGTTGGTGATTTGATTCTTGCACATCTGAGAAAGGAAAGATTCCTAAAGGGGACATATAACAAACTAAATATGAAGAAGATCAGACCATGTAAGGTCTTGAAGAAATTTGGAGAAAATTCTTATGAGATTGAATTACCCGATGGGATTGGAATTTCTCTGATATTCAATGTCTTAGATTTGTACCTATACAAAGTGGGAGCAGATAATGAAAAACTAAAGGTTCAATGGACAAAACAGATGCCAGTTGCAGAGAAGCCATAGATGGAAAGCATACTAGACAAAAGAGTTAGCAAAAGGACTAGAAGAAGGGAATATTTTGAATACTTGGTCAAGTGGAAGGGACATTCAGTTGAAGATGCTAGTTGGGAGAATGAAATAGAGATCCAGAAGCATGGATAGACCGTGCGAGAGCTCATGGACAGGAGCCCATGAAAATTTTCAAGCGAGGGAGTATGATGCAGGAGCATCGCCAACATCAAGTGAGCGTGGGAAAACGCCAAACTCATTTTGGCACATGATGAATTGTTTGAAGTGTTTTGAAGTTTGATACGACAAACATAAATGAAACAATTAAGAAAGAGCATACTTGTAGATTGTAATTAGATATTGAGCGTCCTGCTCTCGTCTGAAGGACTAAGAGGCATTTATGTGAGTAAATGTAAGTAGGTACCTTTGAATTCTTAGATTAGACAGTTTTAGGATCCGGAGGGAAAACGGATATAGACACCCTCATATTGTATCATTTGTATTACTAGTAGCATGATCAATAGAGCATAGAGAAGAGGGAGCAGAGAGCTGTGTAGAGTGAAAAAAAACCATGTACAAAAGTTCTGGATTAATACAAAGATCTTTAGTTCAGACTCATGGTGTTCAACTGATTTTTGTGTTTGTACATGCTGATTGATATGTGCTTGTTTACTCTCTGGTATGCATTTTATTTGATGTTTGAATGTATGATTTCATATTTAATGTCTGAAATCTGAAGAGAGGGAGAGTAAAGAATGAGTTTCAATTGTTTCTCTGTCTGAGCAAAAGTTTTCCTGGAAGAAGTGCAGTGAAATTATCTGCAAGGTGTGCATTGACAGAAGTCAAAGTTTGTCTCTACAAGTTCAGGAGGGATAACATTGTTCTCATTCTTGCAGAAGTGCAAGTTAAGAACAAGAGCCGTGCAAAGTGTGTGCAGGCTGAGTAGATTCTTAGATTTTGCAACCTGAATGAAATTGTTGAAGGACTGTTGTCGCAAGGAGTGCGCAGAGTCGAAGAGGTTCAAATACTTGGAAGTATTTGGAGAATTGCTACAAGGAGTGCATAAAGGAGTCTTCTTGAAGGCTCGAGTTGCAGGGAAATCTCATGAAGGATATATTCTTCCAAGTTGTCGACGAAAATTTCAAGAGGGCTAGTGCCTTGAAGTGTCAGAAGGAGGTGCAGTGACGTTGTTTTGCTGGCGGACAAGTTCATGAAAGCATACTTGTTCATTTTGCAGGAGTTGTTAGGGAGGAATTAGACGGTTGAAATTCTCTATGGAGAATTCACGAAGTTATGAGGGCCTTCAGATCTTGTAGAGGAGCAGGGAAGTTACGACAAGCATTCTTCAAGTGCAAGCTCGGGAGAAATCGGATCATTGGATCACTCGCGTAATCTCATTTCGTGGATTCGCGAGTTGAAGGTTTAAAACCTTTGCATCAAGATTCGCGAGGTCGTTAGGTGTGAAGTCCTAAAATAGCAAGAGAATATGAGCCATTCGTTGGAAGGAGGACACGTGTCATGAGATCCTCTCTATCGGGGATTCGAACATCGGGGTTCAGAGAAGGAAGTCCTTCGACTTCGCAAGTAGCGAAGTCACGAGAGAATCGAAGCCATCCATTCGAAGAGGACAGGTGGCAGAGATCTAGGGATCTTGCAAACTCGAAGTTTCATAAGGTGAGAGCCCAGGAGTTGGGTGCTCTAGGTCGCGAGTGGCGAAGTCGCGAGAGAATCGCAGCCGTCCATTAGAGGAGTAAAAGTGGCAGAGATCAAGGGATATCACGAACTTAGAGGTTCGCAAGGTGGGAGCCCAAAGATTAGGTTCTCCAAGTCACGAGTAGCGAAGTCGCAAGGAGAAGAGACAACCGTTGGATCTGGGTCAAGAGAGGATCATTGGATCAGAGCCTCATCACGCGTTTCATGTATTCAGAGGTTCGGAGGTTGAGAGGACCTTGTCTCAACATCAGAAGTCGTGAAGTGCCGAGAGTCGAGGCACAAGTGTGGACATGTGCCAAAACCACAAGGTGGGGCCCACATGATTGGAAGGTGAACATGCGTTGCCTGGAGGAAGGAATCAATACTCCGTTGACTTCTCGTGTCTCGATAATTCACAAGATAAGAGTACGTAAGCTCAACCCTTTGGCTTGCGAAGTCATGAATAGTGGGAACGTGAGGAGAAAAGTCAACATCGCCTCTCGAGGTTTCGTGAAAGGAAGGTGCCAAGGTTGGACACCACAACTTGCGAAGTGGCGAGTAGCAAGAGGTGCTAGCGCTTAGCCTAGCTCATGGTCACACGTGGAAGGCGCTGAAAAAAGAAGAGCTATACCCATTTCATGATCTCGGGTATCGCGGGATTGAGATGGAAGAGTCGGGAGTCACGGCTCATGAACTCGCGAGTTGTGAGTTGCGACAAGAGCCTTTGGAATTGGGCCTTGTTCATAGTATTGTGGTCACACGAAAAGATGGAGCTCGCACCTAGTGTTGTTTTCATAGGGGAGCTTCCGAAAGGACTCGTGGATCGATAATTTGTGATTCCAGTAGGGAATCTAAAGAGAGATTCATCTCGAGGGAGATAAAGAACGATCCTGTGAGCGGATCTCGGCCCAAGGGCCGATAGGTCTGCGTCACCATGAAACTAGAAGCATCCCTTGTAGGATAAAATGGTGCCCAGGGATGGTCCAGGTTTAGTCGCAGTTAACAACATTGAAAATTCAATTCCAGGAGTTGGCTAAAGGGAAGGGAAAGCACAAATAAGTCTACTGTGGTACATGCATAATGGAAGGTCATCATAAGAATGAGTGTCCAAATTTTAGAGAATATTTTTCTATGGAAGCCCTAAATCCCTTAGCACCAGGAGGATGAGTCTGTTGTGAGATATGCAGAACAATGGGTCATCACCTAACTTCATGTCCTTTGATGCAAAAGTATTGGAGAACTACCAAGAACTTATTTTGCAACTTTTGTATTTCTATGGGACATGATGAAAATGAATGTCATGAACTCGACCTCATGAGAGAATGCACCATGGATGCATATAGAGTTCAAGGGGAAGAAGGATTGAAAGGAGGAATACCACAATATAATACTTCGAGAGGCTACAATGAAGGAGGAAGAAGAGGATTCATAGGTCACTGAAGAGGAGGATTTGACAGAGGAAGAGGATCGATTATATTCTATAATTGTAACCATCCTAGGCATTTAGCGTGAGATTATCAGAATCCTTGTACAATGTGCACCTATTGTAGATAGTTGGATGATGCGACGAAAGATTGTCTGTATTTGATTGTGAATTGGAAGGAAGAGATGAACCATAATGTTCATATGATAGCAATATAAGAGCACGACGATAGACCAAGATTAGCAACAATTATGCACGGAGGAGCAGGAATAGAAGATGATGCGACGAAACAAGGAACTCATACTGAACAGTGGGTCAAAAAAGAATCTGAACCTCCTATGATGTTTGATCATCAAAAGGAAAGAGACACATACAAGCACGAAAGGAAGGGGATCTGTTAGAAATAGAATGGGTAGCATCACCTTCGCACCCTATGTATGACATGCCACCTGTGTATGTAATACCTCCAGCCTATGACCACTCGATGAAAAAAAGGACAATTAAGAAGGTGAGTACTTTGAAAAGTTTCTTAAAGAGTTGTTTATAACTAATGAAGGATGAAAATGCATTGAATGCATTGTGCAGGATGACCAACCATTGCACGCAAGATAAAGAAGCACCTAGTGGTATAGTGAGTAGTTGACCAAGTACAATGCAAGAAAATGATGAATAGGGAATTCTGACTTAATGTGTAGGTAGGAGATTATGATATGGATAAGATCATCTTGGATCTGGTATCTGATGTGAACATCATTCTGAGGCAGGCATGGGAACTGTTGGGAAAACCAAACTTGATCTGGTCACCTATTTATTTGAGGCTAGCAAATCAACATAAGATTGTCCCAATTGGAAGATGATAGTGGTGAATGTTAACATCCATGGAGTGCACAAAATATAATATTTTGAATTAATCGAGATAGTATATAGTAGAAAACCTTATATAGGATTTCTTGGAATTGATTTGGATTTTGATAGATAGACTATTATTGATTTGAAGAAGAGACAAATGATCTTTGAAGTGGAATATTTGAGATTTATTGTGCCATTGGATCCTACAGAAGGAAGATGATATGTGGAGCCAGTAAGGGGAAAAGAACTCGATGGCCTTTACAGTATGACTGCGTAAATGTATGACTATATTAATCCTATTGTTGAAGGGGTAATCGGTTGGTGAACTATCAATTCTTACGCATCAGGTTCAAAAGAAGCCTTGGAACATTGGCAATAGAGGTTGTATGAGGTATCTACAAGGAGATATGCTCATATTACCCATGAATTATGATGGATTGGAGATGAGGTATGTGATCCCTCAAAGTATGATGGACTAACATATATAGATCTTTTTGTAAGAGAATTTGAATTGCAGATACCAGATCAATAGAGATTGCTAGCTTTAGATATTGTGGTGAAAGCGATTTTGGAAAGATGGTGGGTTGCACATAAAGATAAAATAGAGAATTGGAAGCAATACAAAAGGTTTTTACAGGTAAGGTTCATAATAGAAACTGAATATATTGTGAAGAAGAATATTGGGTTGAGTTTTCCTATAGATCATTTTACACAGTACACTTCGACATGGAGCTCAAAACCTAAGCAGGAATGGATGCACTAGTTTGTGCACACTCTGGATACAATATTTAATAACTATTAATTAGAACTAGAAGTATGCAGAGGAACAACAGACTTGGAAGATTTGACTTGCAATTTTAAGGTAACTTTCAAGTTTGAGGATGATACCCCTTTGATAGACACTACTCTGCAAATTATCAATACCAAAATCTTTACAACAAAATATTCGAAGAAACTTACAACCTTATGTAGTGTTGATGTTTGGACAACATCGGGAAGACATTCTCTAAAGATAATAATTAATAATATAATTATTAATTGATTATTAACTATAGTATATAATAAGTAAATAATAATAACAAATAGTTATTGATTATTCAAGGGACGCATCCTTTCATGGATGGTCACCATATGTTCCCTATATATGGAACACTCATTATTGTAATAATATATTGAATATCTCTCATATCTAATATGAATAAAAACCAACATCGTATCAGAGGAGGACTGAGCTCAACTCCCTCACAGAGGGCCCAGGAAAATGAGAGATAGCTTTCTACGATACATAGCAGCAGGGTAATGTACAACCCTCTACATCATATAAAAATATCAGTTATCTTTCCAATGGCTCGTTGAAACCCTTGGCCACATCCAGAATCTTCCACATGAACAACTCAATTGTCGGGTTCAAGAGATTGATGCCAAATCCTTGGCTTTAAAGAGAGGATACTTCCATGCAAGTTCGCCATTTTACAAACCACGTGTGCGTGAGTAATTTGATTGAGCAACAGTGGATTTCAAATCTAGCTGTGATCCAATGGAAAACCATTGGTTGTCACGATGTGTAATATTGCCAATGATAATCAACACTGTAATATTGCCAACAATGATCTATTTGGAACCCTGGATGATCCACACTGTAATATGTGAAACGATTGGTTGTCACTGCAATGACCATTCATTGTTATTAATGCATCCAGAATTGTGAAACATTGGAAGTATCATCCTTGTCAACTGAGAAAGGTTTCCAAAATTGTTAAATGCGATCACTCTCAAAACTGGAACATATACACTAAACTGAAATCCTTTGTGTTTGTGAATGTCAAAGGGTAGACGTAATTTTATTTCTTGATCATTGGTAAGGTATTGAAAGTGATCGCTAATGAGACTCTATTCGGAGGGAGTCATTTTGGGCATTAATGGAACATCAAAGTTACCCAAACAGTTCTGATGCCAAGGATTTTTGTTCGTTTTAAATGTTTACGTCTTGTTGGAAGAATACAGAGATTTCTTTAGGTAAATGAATACCGTCCAAAGCTGGGACTGTGGCCTCATGCGCACTTAATGATGAAGAGTGGTCATTGTTAGATACAACACTTGGATCAAGATGCAAAGCCATTATGGATCAAGGAGACTATATGTTATCAGTGGTCGAATTGACAGATCCGAGCACAACAATGTCTATGTATACGATCCAGAGATATATCCAGGTGAGGGGTTGTTGCCTCCACTAATCATGGAATAATTTACATGTTTGGAGGGTGCAGTGATAAAATTGATCCATGAGGTGAAATGTATGAGCCATCTACTAAGAAATGGACCATCATTTCCATTTTTCAAACCCTAATCAATGCGCTTCACATCGGTTTTGACCTCGTATCGAGCTCGACTATTCTGGGAAATAAGATATTCATATAAAGCTTGGGGAATGGAATAGTGTTCGACGTGGAATCCCATGCTTGGTATCCATTTCCACTAAATTTGTTGAATTACTGGTGGAATGACATTTCTACTAAATATGTTGTGCAGAACCTGTTAATCACTTATCATCATGAGTATAACAAGGATTTTCCTAAACATGAACTCAGCATTCGGGCCACGATCCGGAGAATGATGATTGGATTAATTTAGAAGGGCTTGACGTTATTTTTTTTCATCCATGGAATTTTATTATGTTTCACGGAGATGCATACAGATCGGACTTTATGACCATAAATGGGAAGTTAGTCATATATCACATGTGGGATATTGATCATCTAAGATTCTCAGTAATTGACATCAATGAAAAAATTCAGATAGACTTGGTGGTCAATCTTTTGTGGATTTTTTGGCTTCATCATTAGAATCAACGGATTTTTGTGAACCAACACATTCATTCTCAACATGATGATCAAACATATGTAAACAACTTACTGTTTTGGGAAATTTTGGAATTCATAGATCCATGATGGCTGCCCGATTTATTTGCAGAGTATTTGAGATAAAAAGTATATGGACATATTCATTTGTGAAACACTATATGTATGTTCATAATAGAAGTCCTCATAAGAATTTATGTAACATGACTCCTGAGGAGGCCTTCACCGGAGTGAAGCCTAAGGTTGGACACTTCAGGATATTTGGGTGTCCAGTATACAGTTAGGAGAGACCTACATGGGCTCGTCAGAATCTGCAGGAGGCAGAAGGACATGCAACTCCTCATGGTACCTTCCGAGAGAGAAAGAAACCTCTAAGATATTCATGCTATATCGTAGCTATGAGCCACATCATTGATTCTGAGCCTTGATGTTATGAGGAGGCATCTAGTCAACCAATATGGAGAGATGCCATGATGGAGGAGTATCAGTCCATCATGAAGAATGAGGTGTGGGATATTGTTCTGAGACTTGAAAGGAAGTCTGTAGTGATTTCCAAATGGATCTATAAGATCAAACATATAGCTGATGGAATCATCGAGAGGCACAAAGAAAGATTTGTTGCTAAAGGATTCTCTCAGGTGGAGGGAATAGATTATGAGGAGAAATTTGTTCTTGTTTCTCGATACACTTATATCCGAACGATCATTTCTCTCGTAGCATCCATGGGTTGGAAACTACATCAGATGGATGTGAAGACAACCTTTCTCAATGGAGAAATTGATGAAGAAATATACATCGAGAAACCAGATGGTTTCGTTATACATGAGAAGGAGTCTCATGTGTGTAGGTTGAAGAAGGCCCTGTATGGATTCAAGTAGGCACCTTGAGCTTGGTATGTGAGGATTGATGGACACCTGATGAGTTTGGGCTTCAACAAAAGTGTTGTTGATCCCAACATGTACTACAAGACTGTTAACGATGAGGCCTTGATTCTGGTCCTCTACGTTGATGATTTATTTCTCATCGGTACAGAGACCCTTATTATTGAATGCATGTATGCGTTGGCGTCTGAGTTCAAGATGAAGGACCTTGGTTTGATGCACTACCTCTTGGGACTAGAGGTGTGGAAAAGAACCGATGAGATCTTCCTAAGTCAGGGGAAGTGCATAGTTGAGATATTCAAGAAGTTTGAGATACTGAACTTGAAGCCTGTGACTACACCAATGATGATGAATATGAAGAAACTAAGTGTGTATTCATCCGATTATGACGAAATTGATCTGACTCTGTATAGATAGCTGGTTGGATAATTGATGTATTTGTTAACACCAAATCAAATAATTGTTATGCAGTGAGTGCACTTAGCCAGTTTATAATTCAGCTGAGATAGACTCACTAGATTGTTGTGAAGCATGTGTTGAGATACTTGCGAGGCACATTTCGACATGGTCTGAGATATACTTCTAGTATTGATATGATATGGCAGTAATATATTGACTCTAATTAGGCAGGGAACATAGTGAAAAGAAAAAGCACATTCAAGTGTTGCTTCACTTTGGTATCTTCCATGGTTTCTTGGTGTAGCAGGAAATGAACTTTTGTGGCTTTG
>JASDQU011245494.1:11928-33931 GCA_032191745.1 Picea mariana | reverse complement strand
TGAATTATTGCCTCAACCTTGAGAGGATTGACCATGATCCCTTTTGTTGACACTATGAAACCTAAAAATCGTCCTAATGTTACGCAAAAGATGCACTTGTTTGGGTTCAAGCGAATCTGAAAGTAGCGACAACGCTCAAAGATAAGTCAGAGGTTTGTGGGATGATCCATTCTCTTGTGAGAGAGAGATGATAAATCATCTAAATAGGCCTCAACTATATGCTTGAGGTCATGGAAAGCAAAAGACATGGCCCGCTGAAAGGTGGCTCCAACATTTTTGAGACCAAAAGGCATCTTACGATACGCGAATGTACCCCATGGACAGATGAATGTCATTTTGTGGTGGTCTTCGAGTTTGATTTGTATTTGGTTATATCCCAAAAAACTGTCCATGAAAGAAAAGGCCTCACAACCCACACATTCATCAATTATCTAGTCGATGAATGGTGTGGGAAAATTATCTTTGGGACAGGCCTTGTTCAAATCATGGAAGTCCATACATACACGAATTGTGCCTTGTTTTTTATTGACCAGCATGGGGTTTGACACCCATTGGGTCAAATGGACAGGGTAGATAAAACTGGCTTTTAGCAGTTTTTGAACCTCAACCTTAATGGCTTCTACTTTCTTGGGGTTAACTAGATGAATCTTCTGCCGGACAGGCTTTGCATCTAGATACATTGTGATTTCATGTTCAACTATTTTTGGATCGATGCCTGGCATTTCCTCATAAGACCAGGCAAAAAATCGTGTAATTATTTAAAAAGATCTGTGTAGATTTGAATCTCTCCAGGGGAGCAGTCAGCTCTAATGAAAACATTCTCCATGACGCCAGGGTTTCAGGAGATATTGATCGGTAAGATTTCAGCGATAGTTTCCATATTACCCTCAGCATAAACCTCGTGTGTAGCTAAGGGATTAATGGGACAAGATCTATCTCCTGTCATAGTCAAGGTGAACTCTCCATCTTTGATTCTACTTAACTCCAGGAGGAAGTATGATCTGTGATGAAGATCTTCCCAGGGTTTGTCTAGACTAATCATTGCCTCAATTATAGCTTCATCAGTGGGCAAGACTAAGTCTAATGAATCGGTGTGAGCAAGAGAACCCTAAGCCCAAATAGGCTCCAGAAGTGGATCAAACTCTTGTGTGGGAGTTGGATCAGTGTTGGCTGAAGATTGATGGACTAAAGAGTATGCTACTTCAGCTATGGACAAGGGCATGGACATACCCGGGTGCCCTGTCCCATCCATCGTGGACGATGGGGAAGGAAGTATCCATGGATCGTCGAAGTAAGTCATGCGGAATGACAAAACTTGAAAAATCTCAACCTTATGGTGATTGGATATAAACTTGATATCACCTTGAGGGGGTGGGTAATTGAAGGTACCCATCAAAGATGGGCACAAACCAACCCCTATGTTGACTACACCTGGTTGAGGATTATCAATCATCGAGACCGTGGATGCCCCCAATGAAAGGTCAGGTCTGGAGAAAGACAATTGATCGATGGTCACTATCCGACCCTCATGTGGAAACAACAAGACCTAAAAAACTATAGCAACCACAACTTGCATGGAATAAGTCCAACTCCTTCCTAACAAGAGGTTATAGTCGAGGGGAGCGTCGACTACCTCTACCTCGACACGCACGGTCTTCCCTCCTAACTGCACAGGGAAAGAGGGAATGATACCATGTGATCAGAATGAACGACCGTCGAAAGTAGTGAGGAGAGTAGGTGACAGAGACAAAATGGGTTGGCCAACGGCCTTCCAACATGCCAACGACATAACACATGTCGAGGATCCCTCATCGACCACCATGCAAAAAATATTCCGAGTAAAATTTTTCATGGGATAAGCCACTACTATCTGAAACACTACATGGTAAGGTAGACGAGGTTTTAGGTCGGTTGTATCCAGCATGATTGTACCTATATTACAAGTCTCGGTAGATCCTAAAGCGGTTAACAAGGCTTTCCTCTGGGAAGGGTAACTTTGGAGGACCTCCAAAGCAGACATCGCACAAGGGGTTTGTGATAAATCTTCCACCACAGAATAGTTCTGGGCGACCCTTGCATTTGGGTTGTGAGAAGATTTTTTGAACGCACCTTTGGGGATGCGTGTCATTGTTTCAACCAACGTCTTCTTAATCTATAGAGGAAGAGATGGGAGTTCAACTTATTTGCCCTTCTCAAAAGTGCTTGGTTTACTATAGTCATGTAGTCTAGTCGATATAAAAGCATCACCCTTCACCATATATACATTCACGGATGTTGGGTTGTTCGAAGACGGAGAGGGTCCTTGGCTGCCCCCTTCCATGCTTCTAGAGGCTTGGGTTAGATTTTGCCCATGTTGAAATGGATTGGTTAACACAACAGGTTGTTGCTGCATCACAAACTTTTGGGCCTCTGCAAGCCAAGGACATAAATAGGTTGGGTGGTCTTTCATGCATAAGTTGCATGGATACCTCACCTTCCGTTTCTCAGTATTTCCCCCGCCAGCATTATTGGTGGGTTTCTTATCCCCCTTACCTTTATTTTTTTGTTTTTTCTTTCCTTCAGGCTACTGGGTGGCCTTTGGATTATTTGATTGCACTATGTGTACATATGACATTTTGGTAGGGGGAGTAGCCAAAGTAGTAGTTTGGTTGGCCGTTGTGTGTTGTATAGGAAATTGTTGCAACTGATTCATAAGTTGATTAGTGGGATTTGTTTGTGCTGAACCAACAATACCATCGGCATGTGGTCTAGCTCTCTGTCTAGTTTTATCAAGTATTGAGCGTGGTGCATCTGGCAAGATCTCGTATAATAAACCAGACTAAGAATAGATTAGCTCAAGTTGTTGAGCTCTCATGATGGCGTCTTATTCAGAAAATACTTCCGACATCACGACATCTTTGGACAACTGTGGGACCAAAGACTTAAGAAACCACTTGAGTAGGAATGATGGTGGGACCGGTACCTTAATTAAACTCTTTTTGCGTTTCCATTCTTGAATGTGATCAGAGATATGGTCCGGTTTTGTTTGCAAGAAATTGGCTAGCAATTCGGTGCCAACGTCGTATCTCATAGGCAACTGGAAATGGTTTAGGAAAGCCATCGCTAGTTCACTGAAGGAAGAGTATCTTGAGCGGTCGAGCTCAATGTACCATTTCGCGACACTCCCTATGAGAGTACATTGAAACAATCGCAACTGTACGGAGTCATCTTTCAACGAGTTAGATGAGCACCAAAGATGGAAGGTAGTCACATGATCTCCTGGATCTTCGTTAGGCTTGGCTTAGAACTTTGGGGTGTCCGAAGGCAACTTCATCAACATAGGAGGCCAATGCAAATCGTGACAGATAGGGTCATTCAAAAACCTTGTCAATTTTGGCAAATGCAAGGTTGCCAGGAAGGGTAGTTTGGGTTGTTGGTGATAACCCAGGAAAAAGGGGCCTAGAGTTTGACTGGCACCAGGTTGTCGGGAAAAGTTCGGCTGCTGGCCCAGATTCTGGTGGAAACCATGGCCATGGCCATCATATGGATTTTGCATGTGAGGAGACATCATCGGTGGATTTCCAAAATAGGACATAGATGGTTGGGCATGCATTACATTCGAAGGACTTTGGGAAGGATTGCTCCATGTCGGTCCCGTGGGGATAGGCATAGTTATTTGTCTGGGGTTCCATTGATTATGAAAAGAATTACTCTAGATCGACATTCCTGGTGAGGGAAAAGATCCCTACCAAGAATTCCAAGGTCCTGCTATGGAAGAAGTTCCTGGGTGTGCCCCCTATGTAGGAATAGTACCCTGCATAGGAATAGGTTGTCCAAAATCGGGGTTGCCCCCAGTTGGGAAAGTAGCTGACGAGAAGGCATTGTTACCAAACACACCGAACAAAGAAAATGGTGTCAAACCTACTGACATATTATGCGAAGGTGGTCCTTGACTCCCTGCTCCAAGTAAACTATGGTGTGTAGGTTGCTCGGCAGTTTGCAGATGAGAGCCACCGAGTGAAGGGGATGAAGGAGGTATATTACCTCCCCCGTAAGGGAAAGCATTAAAACGAGTAGGAGTGCCCCCATGTGTCCTTGCAGAGGATCATTAGAGCTCCCTACCCCCAGACCTGATGTCTATGAAGTGGAGTAGGAAAGTACAAGACTTGTACCTGAACTAGGCATCCTGTATGAGAACGGAGGGCCTGTCACACTTGGTGTGAAAGGGTTTGTGGCCGCTGCCGGAGACAGGATCAGACCACTGTGTGATGTAGAGGTGGTTGAGACCATAGTGGCTTAGACCTGTGATAGTGGTTTAGGAGGTGGAAACTCTCCTGTGGTGACAACCATAGTGGGAATTGAAGAATTCCCAGAAGGAGTAACAACATTTGTTTCCATTGTTGTGTGTGACACTGTCTAGCACTCGTAAGGATGAATTGATATGATGGTGGGTGCTGAAAGATCAGTGGTGGAGGTTTCAACCAGACCAAAAGCTTTCACTCTAAGGTATAAAATGGTCGATTCCTCTAGATGTTGGTCGAGCACAATTTCTTGTGACCCGATCGCTTCAAAAGACCCTTGTTGGTTTAGCTTTCACCTTAGTGGTGGCAGGGGTGGCTCCAGTGTAACCGACGGCAGGCCAAGAAGACTTCATGACCATCAGAGCTCATGATCCTCCACTATGTGAGAAGATCAAAGACACACTAGGGTAGTCTAACCATTCAAAAACAACATGCACTAAAAAAAAGTCCCTAGAAGATAAGACATGCAGACACTAAATTAATTGGAAGAACAGTTACAACAACCAACACTAGAGCAACTTACTAGTGCAAGTGCAACTCGAAAACAGAAGCACCCTCCTAGTATACTCTACAAAGTGTGGCCCAATGTCTTTCCTAGGTACCACAGTATACCCCTGCAGTCACCTATGTATGTCCCTAAAAAAGATAGGCAACTAGGTTGCCAACACGCCAACAATCACCAGGTGGGTACAGTCAAAAGTCCGGTAGACCACAATGAGCAGGGTATCGAGCTTGAAACCTATCAAGGGTATCGAAAGCAAGTGGTCCAGAATACAACTGAGGACCTCGAATGGATTCAAGACCCACGAGCCCCGTGGAAAATGCAATCGACGGAATCCCAAAACAAGCCCTCTATATGTGTTCTCCACTACGATTGGTCCAGCTTTGGAGGGGTTATCTCCGCTACCTTTCACACGCAACCTCATGTTTATCCCTTGTGTTAGAGGGGGGTCCTAGATAAATTTCATGATACTGGACTTGAACACTCCCTAAATCAAACTCCAATGCTTGATTTTAATGGCCTTGAAGAGTTTCCTCTCCAACCTAATCCAAGGCCCTAATCCTGAACTAGTTGGTTAACCCTACAAACATAAAAGTCTAATAAATTTTTAGATTTAGCGTTAATTTTATGGCTTGTCTTATGTCAAAGGGTATGAAAGTGAAACTGATGATGTTTGAAAGATGAAAGTAAAAAATGAACAGAAAGATGGAAACAAAAATTTTCACTTAATGCAAATTTTCAACAACTTTTCAAATTTTTATTCTTTTATTTTTCTAAGATCTTTGGAATCAACAAACTTAAAGAAAGATTTCACTCAACTACGAGCTACTTATGATCTAAGTAAACTATCAAGAACTTAAGAAAACAAAGATTTTTCCCTGGCTACTAATGCAAAATAACACTTTTCAACCAAACAAGAAAATGAAAGAGATTTATTTATTTATTTAAATGTTGATAAAGAAAAAAGGAAAAATACCAACAAGTAAAAAACCCAGAAAAACAATTCTGGCCTAATCACAGATCGCAAAGAATCACTTCAAGAAATCACACACTAGCAACTTAAAAAATGACTCTCACACTTGTCTAAAAACCCTAAAGAATTTTTTTTTAATGACAAATTTTAAATGAAAAAGCAAGCTAAGGCTAAGATCAACCCTAAGCTACTGACTGCTAGGACAAAGATTCAAAAACCTGAGAGGTATAACTCTTGTCAAGGGAAAGGATGACTGCCTTACCCTTAGCAAAAACTATCCTGCACAAGCACACTACTGACAATCCAACAACAAGCATGTGCACGCGAGCTGTGTAGAGATAGAGGGCGTGTACACACATGCTGGCCTTATACAGGCCACGTGTATCTCTAAAAATCTGAAACAACTAAAAATAGACAATCCAAACTAGGAAGAGACCACTGATATTGAGAACCAGGATCTCTTGAAGGCTTAGACACTCTTTTTAATAGAAAAATCAAGCAATGTAAGGAAAAAAATCGTAATACAAACCAATCTGAGACGAGACTGCAAACAACCAAGACTTAGAAATAATTCCAGAAAACCCCTGAGAATGACTGATTTTGACAGGGAAGAGGATGACTACCTCAAAAAATTTTTGGAATCTGCATGCTACTATTACTTCTTTAGCTAGCGTTTACACGCGGGCTGTAAGAGAGTAGGGCGTGGGTACACACGTATAGACCTTATGCAGGTCACATGTACCTCTATGGGTCTTGAAAAAACATAGTCAAGCAAATAACAAAGATAGCTGGTATGAAAAACTAGACTCTCTGCTAGCTCAGACTTTGCAGAAAATTCAAAAAACAGGCAAGAAAACCAGTCTTTTAAAACTACCCAAAAATACTCCCAGGAACCCTAGAAACTTCCCCAGTATGGTCGCCAATTCTGTTGTGGTGGGAAATCCCCCTACAAACTAGAAAATAGGGTTATATTATGCATGTAGATATGACCGAAAGAAACCTACTTTCTACCTTCGTCCCTAGACCTAATCCCCATTTCTTTTTAGCAAATACATGGTTAGACCAACATACCTTGTTATAGATGTTCAATGTCAATCCTTCTTCACACTTGATCGCTTGCTAGCAACTCTCCTCCCAAGGCTGACCTGCATACAAAACAAGCAACAAACTATGCATGCATTTTACCTACAAACTAATGGGTTAGAGATTCAAACATATATTTACTAAACTATGAAGAGCTCATATAGTGGGATGGGAAAAGCATTTATTTATGATTAACTTTAATGAATCAACTTACAATGTTGAGACCGGCCACTTCTCCACAAATCCTGATCCTGGGCTCCTCTTCAAATGTCCTCCAACTTCTTTGCTTTGTATCTCTCTTTGCACAAGGATGGCTAAAGGGTTGGGACAATGGGAATATGAAATTGAGCAGAGTTTCTTTACTCTTATTCTCCTCTTCCAAATGGGACCCCTAACCCTTATTTTATAGGCTAGAAGAAGCTAGGTATTTGGATGAACCCTCGGCCATGCATGGTCGGGAGTTTCAGTTAACTCACCCAAAGCTATCTATTATGTCGGCAACTTTCCTTTTTTCGTTCTTTTGTCGGTCCACATGGGCTGTTTTAGGTCAGCTAGCGTGTTCACGCGTTCAATAATGAAGTAGGGTGTGTGGGCCTTTATTAAAAAGGTTTTTTAAAGAGTTGTTGAACAGTGTTTTGGCAAAGAAGGGATCTGAGATGGCCTGATGCTAGGTAATCATGTATGGTGCAAATTAGGGTTATAACACTAAGCACATTCACACACGTCAGATCTAGCATTTATTCTCACTATTAAGCATAAAGCAATAACAGATCTACCTATCATTCATCTATATCAAACCACTAAGCAAGTAAATACATAAACACATTAATGCATCACACAAATCATTCACAACATAGGATGTACGTGGTTCACTCCCACCCTAGGGCTACGTACACCAACTCTTCATCTTCTTTATTATCCTTCTTCAATATGCTTACATTCACAAATCCTTCAGATCAACTTCGCAGAGGACATGCGATTTGCACACTCTTCACTATATCCTCCTTCCCCAAGATAGGTTACATCACAAAGCCTACCTACAGTCCCTTATAGCCACTTGCACTCATCCTTTCAAACAAACATACACAAACCACTTAAAATTGTTACTTGCACATAACACCACTTACAAATGACTTGTCATTCACAGTTAGCCATTCATACTCTCTACATCACCTAGCATCTATTCATACATTACAAAATCAGGCCTAAACATGGGTAAACCCATGGGTCGACATCCCCATACCCATTACATAATCCCAAATCCAAAAAATCCCTAAAAGGGGGTTGGGATCCCGCGATCCCCACTTCGTCTTCCGCTCCGCCTTTGATAGCCTATTGAAGTCCCAAAAATAGGTCAAACATGACTAAGGATCCTCAAAACCTGGTCAAGGACCAACACCAGAATATATTTCGACTATTCGGTGATTTATCTCTCTCCTCGCCTACAAACTTCCAAATTCCTCTCGATCTGGAGTTGTAGATATTGTGCCACCTATCTCTCTTGATGATGAACGATCCCTAATCACTTAGAGACTTTGACTAGTCATTTCTCCTGTGCACAAAAAAGATTATAACTCATGCACTTTACCTGGGATTGGACGACTGTCGATCCTTTGCACTGAGATCCAACGATTGGGATCTAGTTCCTCCTCAACGCTCTATTTTTCTTTTCTGGAAACTGATATATCATTCTAGGCTTCTCCCAACAACAAGTCCGATGGTTGTTGTCTCTCCTCCTCCTGAGATTTTAACTTCTTCCGACTTGGAAGAGTTTGTAAGTGTTCAAAGATTTGGACCTTTGAAATTTATCCTGTGAAGCTAACTTTCATGAGTCTTGTCTGCACTTACAAAAAGCGTTATCTCTTCTGAGCTTTAGGACTTGGAATAAGCCCATCTCCTGCACACTCCTTGTGCTATATTTTCTGAGCTTCTTGATTTAGCTAGTCTCCTAAGGGTCTCGGCCCTTCTACTCCCTTCAAAGGATTCTTATGCCCTCCTGGAAACCTATTGCTCAAAGAACTCCTTGCTGAGCGTTTCCCACATAGTGTTCAACAACTTCATTGGTATCTTCTTATGATACTCCTCTCTTTGAACTCGACAGAGAATCCTCCATGTGCACACTTGTACCTTCTTAATTCCCACCTGGAAGAGCTCTATAGAGTTCTCAGTGACTCTATCTCTTTGTGCTTTCTCTACACAGTTTCTCCTCCAATGTATTCAGTAACCCTGAGGTTCCTCTTTGAGTTATAATCACTCTGGTGCACCCTCCTAGAAAGATCCTTTCTGATTCCATAGAGTTCATATGCACACTCCTTGCACCAGTTATAGAACCTCCAATGTTCTGTTGTGCACTCCTTTCACAACCTAACGAACCCAGAACAATATTTCGAACTCAACGAAGATAACAAAATCTATATTCCTATTGTAAATGAAATCTATCATGCATCTAAAACATACATAAACACACACATAACATTCACAGAATACAAATAATTCATAAACACACCATGTGTAGGAAAAAATGCTTTTCTTTCTATTAAGATTAATATCTTCTTACAAATGTGTACATAGACTGGACTACAACAGAGTCTCAGTTGTTTCTCTCCTACCACTATTCCCGAGCTTTCGAGCTTCTCAGAATATCCTCTTAGAATCCTATCTCCTAACTCTCATCTCCTCCCTAAAGACCTCTAAGCTTCTCTGCCCTTCATACAAAATATCTCCTCTCTTTTTACAACAAGAGGGTTCTACGAGTTTATCCTCTCTTCTCCTAACCTCATTTATTACATTGAAGTTTCATTAATGACCATATATTCTGAATTGAACCTAGAGCCATCAAACTGTTAGCCATTAAAGGTGACCTTATCTTCTACCTGTACAAAGAAATGTCTTGGTCTTCACTCAACCTTATAGCATGAATCCATATAGGATCATATTTCAAATTAAAAAATGGGAGGGTCTGTGTATCTCCTTCTCTTGAATGTGCACTAATGTGCTGGAATGTTGGAACATTTTTGAGGTGGAGTGATGCTCCTGCATCATACTCCACTGCTGGGAAAATCATGAGCTCCTTGTCATGAGCTCCTCTGATGTGCTGTTGAAATCCCCCTTGATCCCAAACTTTCCCTTGGAGTTGTCCACTTTCTCCTTTTCTTTATTGATTCTTCTTCTTCTTCTTCTTCTTCTTCTTCCCTACTACTCTTGCAGGTCCTCCCCTATTCATATTCTCCCTATTGACTGTCTCTTCTTCTAATATTACCATCATCTCTCTCATCTCCTCTATCACCCTATCCATCTGTTCCAATGGTTGGTTCTTCTTATGCAGTCTTCTCAGCTACAACTCTTCCTCCTTATACAAATCAAAGGGCAGATTATCCTGATCCCCCGTGTTGTTTTCTCTTTTTGTGGCATTAGCTTTCCACCTTGCTGCAGACTCTAGTTCTGTAGTCTCATCACTGAGTTGTTTCTCAAATTCCTCCTCTGACATATTGGATTTTGTCAGCTCCTCTTGTCTTGGTTCAACTCCAACTTCTTCCAACTGTTCCTCAGGATGTTGTGCTCCTCCATGTGTCTCCAGCTTGACCTGTTGTATGTGTTGGATTTTCAATATCGCCCTTCTCTCTAGGGATTCCAATTCTTCATACAAATCAGAAAAATCTAGGTTGTCTGCTTCTCCTTCTACTGCAGACTCCAGTGCTGTAGTCATCTCCTGTTCAGCTTCTTGGCTGAAAATTTCAAGCAATTTTGTTGAATGCTCTTATCCTTCTGTTGGGGAAAACATCAGTGTCTTATCCTTATCCTCCTACTCTTTGATAGTCTCTATTGGTTGTCCTTTTCTTGTTGCATCTGTAACACATATGCCGACCTCTTTTTGGTTGTTTGGAAAGAATAATTTGATTCCTCTAATGACCAAAATACTCCTCCTTTGTGATGTAAGTGTTTAAATTCACATCATATTCATTCACATGGTCTGAAAATCAAAATGAAAATTCTTCTATCAACACTCCTTGTTTATCTGAACTCACTTCTGAGCTCTTGAGACTTTCAGACAATCTTATTCCCTTCCGCACCTAGAAAATTGGGATTTCTCTCCTTCCCACCTGAAATTCTATGAGATATTCAACTGATATCATCTCATTTCCCACCTAGAAATATGAATTTTCATCACTGCCCTCCTGGCATTTCATAAGACCTTTATTTGATCCCGTTGCTCATCACTGAGGGTTCTCCCAACTTCTGGTTCATAGATGTAAACCACTTCCTTTGTGTCTATGGGGATTTCAACATTCCTTAGGCACCTCCTCATCTCTTGTTTCTTCTTTCTAGACAACAACTTTTGAAAAGGCCATTTTTCCTTCCTATTCAAGGGACATTCATACCTCTAGTGTACCTTTGCCTCTTGCTGCATATTCAATGCTAGCTATTTCATCCTTTATCTTATCTCTATGAGCTTCAAGTTCATATCTATCTTGCTTTTCTGTTAGTGGACTTATCTCCGACCATGTTCTTGGTCTTCAATAGCCATTTTCTCCCTCTTATGTCCCTCTTGGAAAGTCTTTGGATTACTCTTCAACTAAGAGAATATCCAACTCCTCCTACAACTCACCTGGCTATCAAATGTTTGTTTCCTATGTGAAAATAGATCTCCATGCACAAAGCATTTCACTCTATCTCCTTCTCTTCCTTTTCTTATGATTTGTAGACAAAATTAAATCTTTGATACCACCTGGTGCAACCCCCCTCCCCTCCTGGCAGTTCTATGACCTCCCAGTCTAGGATCTTTTAATATGTTGAGTCAGATCAACTCTTTTGGCTCCTGCTTCCTCCTTATGACAATATTCCAAAGTGGAAGATATACTGACAGTTTTCCTCGACCAATGGACGACTTAGATAAACTATGGCTCTCTACCTTTGGGAGTTCTTGTTTAACACTTTTCAACCAGATCAACAGTTTCTATGGAATTCTAGATTTGGCACTGTGTGTCCACCTTTACATCGACAGATCTCATCTACTTCAGCTATTCGAGCTTCAGATATTTCAAATCTCAACTTCTCCATGCTATTCTTCTCCTGGAGAGCTTCACTCAAAGATTATAATCTCTTTCCACGTACCCTATGGATCTAGCGATCCAGATTCTCTTCGACTCTTTGGCTCTTTGGCTCTTTGGGCTTCAGGGTTTTCAAACTTCTATGTAATCATTCCTCCTAGAGTGCTTTCACCCAGAGACTTTGATCGGTTGACACATACCCCTTGGTGATGAACAACCAGAATCTAGTTCGGCTATTCGGTAATTGCACTCTCTCCTCATCTAGAAACTTTCGAAGTGCTCTCAACTAGAGTTGTAGATATTGCGCCACCTATCTCTCTTGAATATTGACGATCCCTAATCACTTTGAGACTTTGGCAAGTTAGTTTTCATGTGCACACAAAGGATTAAAACTCGTGCACTTTACCTGGGATCAACGACTGTCGATCCTTTGCTCTTAGATCTGACGACTGGGATCTAGTTCCTCCTTAGTGCTCTCTTTTTCTTTCCTGGACACTAATCTATCAATCCAGGCTTCTCCCAACAATAGATCCGACAGCTTCTGTCACTCTTCCTCCTGATATTTTTACTTCTTCCGACTTGCAAGAGTTTGTAAGTGTTCAAAGGTTTCAGCCTTTGAACTTTCTCCTACGAAACCAGATATCTCAAGTCTTGTCTGTACTTACAAAAAGTGCTATCTCTTCCGAGATTTAGGAATTGGAATAAGCCCATCTCTTTCACACTCGTTACACTATATTTTATGAGCTTCTTGATTTACTCAGTCTCTTAAAGGTATCGACCCTTCTACTCCCTTCAAAGGATTTATGTGCCCTCCTGGAAACCTCTCACTCAAAGCACTCCTTGCTAAGCGTTTCCCACAGAGTGTTCAACAGATATGTTAGTATCTTCCTCTGATACTCCTCTCTTTGAACTGGACAGAGAATCCTCCCTGTGCACACTTGTACCTACTCAATGCCCACCTAGTAGAGCTCTACAAAGTTCTCAGTGACTCTGTCTCTTTGTGCTTTCTCTGCACAGTTTATCCTCCAAGGTATTAGGTAACCTCGAGGTTCCTCTTTGAGTTATTATCACTTTGGTGCACCCTCCTAGCAAATTCCTTTCCGACTCCACATATTTCAGATGCATACTCCTTGTATTGGCTATAGAACCTCCAATGTTCTATTGTGCACTCCTTGCATAGCCTAACAAACCCAGAATGATATTTCAAACTCAACGAAGATAATTAAATATATCTTCCTACTATAGATGAAATATATCATGCATCTACAACATACATAAACAAACAGATAACATTCATAGAATACAGATAATTCATAAACACACCATGTGCAGGAAAAACTGATTTTTTTTTCTATTAAGATGAATATATTCTTACAAATGTGTACATAGACTGGACTACAACAAAGTCTCAGTTCTTTTTCTCCTACCCCTATTCCTGAGCTTTCGAGCTTTTCAGATTCTCCTCTCATAAGCCTATCTCCTAACTCTCATATCCTCCAGAGACCTCTAAGCTTCTCCATCCTTCATACAAAAGATATCCTCTCTTTGTACAACAAGAGGGTTCTACGAGTTTATCCTCTCTTCAGCTAAACTCATCTATTACATTGAAGTTTCATTAATGGCCATCTAGTCTAAATTGAACCTAGATCTAGTGACCCATAAACCATTAAAGGTGACCTTATCTTCTGGTTGTACAAAGAAATGGCTTAGTCTTCACTCAACCTTATAGCATGAATCTATATAGGATCATATTTCAAATTTAATAATGGGAGGGTCGATGTCTCTCCCTCTCTTGAATGTGCACTGATGTGTTGGAATGCTGGTGCATTGCTGACGTGGAGTGATGCTCCTGCATCACCTTGGGATGCAATAAGAATGGATTTTATTTTGGGATTGCCAAGGACATAAAGAGGAATTGATTCCATATTTGTGGTAGTTGATAGATTTTCAAAGATGTCACACTTTATCCCATGCTAGAAGACTAATGATGCAGTGCACATTGTGAAATTTTTTTTCAAAGAACTTATGTGACTTCATGGGTTGCCCAAGAGTATTGTCTCAGACATAGACACTAAGTTTGTTGGTCATTTCTGGAGGATATTGTGGAAGAATATGAGGACAAAACTGTCTTTTAGTTCCTCATATCACCCTCAAACGGATGGAAAAACTGAGGTGGTAAATCAAAGTTTAGGAAATTTGTTGAGGAGTCTAGTCATGAAACATCATATCCAGTGGGATAAAATTCTATCACAAGAAGAGTTTTCATACAATGACTCACCAAACAGAAGTACAGGAAATATTCCATTCCAAATATTATATGGGATGAATCCAAGAGGAGTATCAGAGTTGCGATATCTGGAGAAAAATGAATTCAGAAGCACTGGAGAAGAAGACTTCGCTGCAGAAATGCAGAAGCTTCATAATCAGATCAAAGAATAGTTGCAAAAGAGCAACAGAGAATATAGACGCAGAGTTGGTCAGCATAGGAGAAAACTTCAATTTGAAGTGGGAGATCAAGTTCTAGCACATATCAAGAAGGAAAGGTTCCCAAGGGGAACAAACAAAAAACTAAAGCTGAAGAAGATAGGACCATGCAAGATCCTAAGGAAATTTGATGAAAATGATTATGAGATAGAGATGCCAGAAGATGTGGGTATATCACCCATATTCAACATTTCAGACCCATATCCTTATAGGGAATATGACAAAGGATCAAAATATCATAAAGAGATCCAATGGGAGAAACATATGCTTGTAGCAGAAAATCCACACATGGAGAAGATCACAGATCAATGAATTGGTAAGAAGACTAGGAAAAAGACTTATTTCAAGTATTTGGTAAAGTGGAAAGGACACCCAATAGAGGATGCCAGTTGGGTAAATGGAGAAGATATTTCGAAGCATGGAAATACAGTGCAGGAGCTCATGGACAAGAGTCCATGAATTTTTTTCAGAGGAGTATGATGCAGGAGCATCACCAACAAAGCGCAAGTGGAAGATAGCACAGCACCCTAGCATGCATTTTGAAGTGATAATTTTGAATTAAAGAAGGGCATATCGTGAAATATCTTGGAAAGATCGAAATTAAAGAACTTATTTAATGTTTTGGAGTTGGATGATCGCATGAGATCGATGGGGAATGTATTTTCATTTAATGTGGTAGATAGCAATACAGATTCAATGTGTTTGCTATTATATGTCTATCGCAAAAATTTATTGTAATAAATCCTTAGTAGTTGAAATCTTTTATTTGGGTAGGATAACACTAAGGTAGTCAGAGGGAAAATCTCTATGAGACCTCTTGTATAAATAAATTCATTGTTTCCCAAATGTGGTTGTTGCAATTTAGTTGAAGAGTATTGTATCCAAAGTTTGTTGAATCTTATCATAGTGTATGAGTCCATGTACATATCATTTGAATGAATATAATAGAGAAGAATTGTTTCGATGTCTGATGTTGTTGTTGTTGTTGTGTCTATCTGAATGAATGAATGGTAATCTTTTTGTTTTATTGCCATTCTTTGTTACTACTTGTTCTTATGTTATGAATGCATTTACATGGTTGAATGTATGAATCTGTAAGATATTAGATAAGTTTCAATTGTTTCTCTTCTACAAGAAAGTGCAAGGATTGCATATTGTCCGCAAGGTGTGCATTGACAGAGTATAATTCAACTCAAAAGCTTAGAAGAGACAACATGAAACTTTTGTATACAAGGAGTGCATAAGTTTCCTCAAGGTGTGCATCGATAGATTCTGTTATGACTCAGAAATTCAGAAGGGATAGTTTGAAAGTGCGTGTAGACAGATATGTGCTCAAAGTCATATTGTTTAGAAGGAACACTTGAGTCATGTAAGGACTATTGCAAGGAGGGCATAGTCGCCCATCAAGAGTCAAGTTGAAGGAATCATGTTGCAAGGAGTTTGCAGGGTTGATACTTGGCTAAGTATTGATTAAGTCATTTTGGGAATTTTAGAGTGTCGAGGAGGAACAAGTTCAGGAGAGAGAACTTGAATCTTTGTATGAAAGGGGTGCATATTGTCCACAAGGAGTGCATGACAGAGTATTTTGACTCAGGAGCTCAAGAGAAGTATCGTAAGTGTATTAGTAGAAGAGGGTGAAGAACTGTCACAATGTGTGCACAATCGTCCATAAAGAAGTTGATTCATGGAGGAAGACCTGTTTCAAGGCATGCACAAGGTCAAATTCGACTAAGTGTCGAAGAAGATGTTTTGAGGAGTCAATGTGTTCGAGGGAGGACAAGCTCATAAGAGGTAGTGATGAGAATTATTCAATAAGGGAGGAGCCCTTGAAGATTCCCCAAGTTAATGAGCGATATCCATTCAGGAGGAAACGAGATCATTCCAAACCGTTGGATCTGGGGAGTTGCACGAAGTTTATCCATAGAGTATTTCAGCACTTCATGGTTTGGAGGCGTAGAATTATTGTGAGAAGCGAGGTCGTTGAGTCGTGAAGTGATCCTAGTTGTTGGCTATGAGGAGGATACATGGCAGGGGATTGGAGAGTTCGGGAGATATAGTTTGAATAATTTGCGTGGAGCAAGGGAAATCATCATGAAGTTGTGAAGGCCGAAGTAGTGTTGGACCGGTGGATCCAGGAGAACACATGACAGAGATCTATGTGTTTCGGCAGAAACACATTGTAGAAGAAAACAAAGGTGGAGGTTGCAATACCACCGAATCCTGAAGTTACGAAGAGGATTAGCCTGAGGTTATAGCCCGCAGTAATATGAGAAGAAGATTCTAGCCAGTGGAGATAGAGCCTGCTAATTAAAGTTACCAGAGGTGCTAGAAAATGGTTGTGCGGGTAATTCAACCTACCTAGTAACAAAAGGGGGGCCTATGTAATTTGTTTCGGGGTCTATTGGAGGCTCGAGGAGATAATTATTCTTAGGTAATTGAAGATCCTTAAGAGAGAGGTTGCAGAACCCCTAGGAGGGGACAGGGTTGCATCAACCTTCACCATACTGCAATATATTTAAAGGTTACATAAAATAGACAAAAACCCTCTTCCCACAATCAATATGAAGAGTCACACAGATTTTCTACCTATAGTACTCTATAAGTCTAAAATATCAAAATACAATATTCCATATACTTCTTCAAGGGCCAAACCCTGTATATTTAAAACAAAAAAACATACATGTATACTAACATATGGAGAACACCTACAAAGAAAATTGACCTTACTCTTTTGATAAATTAACATTTATAATGCTCTCAACACCAATCCCAAAATTGACGTTTTGGACTAAAATTGAGATATCTTTAGTGTAATACCTTTGATTTTGATTTTATGAAATGATGGACGAAGATAATACAAAGGGATATCCAGTGAGAGGGTGTATTTCCCCATGATTAGATTCCTTTTTATCTCTTTTTGTTCATGCAAAGACTTATCATCCCTGGGTGACTTTGCATAAAGGAGGGAAATTGTATTGCTGAAGCACTTTCTGGGTTTTCATGATCATCATGCAAGGATGACCTGACATTATTTTGTTTTCAAAAATTGGTTCACAAAAGGAGAAATCTAGATTTAAGTGGAAGCCCAAAATGATTTCACTCGTGACACCTTATATAATGGAAGAAGGGTGTTATGAAACCTAAAACCCAATTATTTATTATTGTTGGAAATTGGGGGAAGCAAGTAAGAAAACATGAAGAAAAAGTTGTTTTCACTTAAATAAGCCCAATAAATAAGCCTAAAGTGATCCAGAAAGCAATTTGAGCAAACTTGTATAAGTTCGTCAAATGAAATTCCTTTATTGTATGGCTCAAAATAGATCACTAATAAGTTGTTGTATCCATGAGATGACTCAAAGGTAAAAATGAACTATGGGAACGGATATGGAAAGACAAATATGAAACAAAAATAGCATAAGATGATCTTTATATTAGGATGGATGGTAACAATACATGCTCCATGATCTGGAACAATTCCTAGAAAAAATGAAGCATAGTACAACAACACTATTTATGGAATTTTTTCTCAGTTCAATTGGCCTTATTCTAGGAGGACCCCTAACAATAGATGCATGAACTAACACTTCATCAATACCTACAGGAAACCAAGGTTTCTTTCACTCAATATAAATGGACTCGTATCTACCATTACTGGATGTAAGGAAAGAACATGAAAAGTACTAAAAAAATGATATATCTCAATAAATTATCACATAGCAAACCTTGCATAAATAAATAATCACATAAAAATTCATAAACATTAAACATAAATACAATTGATGGCTATATAAACTATGTTGAAAAGAGAAATCACACCTGATCTAATGAACTGGTTGGAAGTACAGTTGGAATGGTTTCCCCCGCCTATTTCTCTTCAGTTGTATGACCCTCTATTAGTGTTGAGCTTCCCTCAATCGACGAAGAAAGATCTTAAATTACTTGCCAAAATCATTCAACCTCCATAAATATCTAAAAAATCAATACAAGTCATATTTGTAGTGCATTATTTACTCTAAGATGCATTTTTATGAGAGTGTCAGAACATACTTGAATGAGCTCCTCTTGTTTTCGAGAATAATTTATTGGAGCCAGGTGTCTAATATTTGATCAAACTGCCTCCCTTGATTTGAAGTAGCAACAACGAAGTCAACATTGAATTTGTTGTTGCTTCGTTGGATCGAGGGAGGTTTTCTCCAAGATTAAATGACTCCAATAAATTATTCTCTACTGAATAGGTCCAACCACGTGAAGGTGGAAGCTCTTATGCCCCCCCCCTCACATCACTCTCAATTCACCAATACCCAACATATAAATCTATTGAAATATTTACAACAAAAACAAACATATATACATACCAATATTCACAACTGTTTACAATGAAATAAAATGTTTCCTTAATCCATTTGGAGTGAGCTCAATTCTCCTAAGAGAAAAGTAACAACTATTCCATAACATCATACACTACACTAAAGCAATTTACATCTAAAAACTATAGAATGGAAATTGATGTGAAAAGAGGATTTATTCTATTCCATCATATGACTTGGTTGGAGTATTAAAATGCACCTGTAAACATCATAGAACTTATCCCACTTTGATATATAAGTGAAAACATGTTATTTTTCCAATATTTAATCATAAACTCACTCAAAATACTAAAATTAATGCTTTGGAAAATAATAGGTCTAAACTCATATGTAATCATGAAAATGGTCTTAATGTAAGGCTGTGGGAAAGCGGAATATGGTGAAAAGTGAAGTAAAAGGTTGGTAAAAGAATGGCATTTTGGCGACCCAACATTTAAAAAAAAGTATTTCATAGAAAATAGATTTTATATTAAACAATTATTAAAATATTCATGTACATCATCATTTAGTACTTTTAGTCGGCCTCTTCTTCTTAGCTCTATAGTTCCTAAGCATTTCATCAATATATACATCTTTGTTCTCTGGTTGCTCTTCAAAATCTTATTGTGATTGTTTCCTCTCATGCAGAACATGCCTAGTCGTGGGGTAATCATGGGGTAATGGAGGTTGTTGTGATGAGGCATCACCTACAAAAGAAAAAAATATATAATTTAGATGGTCAATTTTTAAATATCAATATTGAACTAGTTTAGTAATATTAAAAAAAACACTTGCAATGTCATTATTTACCTAGTGCACTGGTTGACACCATTGGAATAGTTTCCCTCGCGTGATCATCTTCAATTTTATGACCCTCAAGTACAACATTCTCTGCCATTGAGACCACAAACTTTATAAGGACAATCATAAATGTATAAGTAAAAAAAAATAGAAGTACAAAATGTATCACTACAAACTTATTAAGTATATGATTAAAATACAACCATATTACCGTCATGTGCCAGCTTGGTCGTAGCACCATCGTGGGGTTTCACCCTTGTGGAATATTGGGACTGCATGGGAGAACCATCTTCTAGTTGCAAACTACTATTAATGCACTGCTCTCCAATACTAGTGCGTTCGTTGATAGTGATGCTTCCCTGATTAAAACAAAGTTGTAAAACATTAAATTTATCGATGATATCAAACATGGTTGTATTATATTAATAACAAAGGTTATTTTGGATTGAATTTTATTTACCTTATCCTGCAAAGTGGTTCTTGGTAACTTGCCCAAGATTTTTCGGTGTTCAACTACAACTTTATATCCATACTTGTAACCAAGCTGGAGGTTGTCCACTGTGGTTTCAGTACCAAACTTGTCACCCTGCATTGCATAAGAGTACATATTTTTAATGTTATTCTCTTAAATTACCTAAAAGTTTAAAGGTGATACAAATAAGATAATTAGGTACTTACAATTTGTAACTACAACTTCAAGTAGTCGCCCTGGCCTAGCATGTGCTGACCACATTTGGAAATACTTGCCTTTGTTTCCTTTGGCATGTCATTCAACCAATCATCAAAAGTTTAAAGTATGTTAATATATACCACAATTTTATTTACATCTAAAAAACTTGAAGGTATTGAATTGAAATTGTAATTTACCTTCTCGGACCAGAGGGTGTTTTTCCTTCATCTTTCAATTTCTTCTCTTTTGCGTCCTCAATGAGGGCCTTCCACTGCCTCTCTGGAATCATCAGAGGATGCTCGTACCTATCATTTTGTTTCAAGTGATTCATATATGTTTCTCGCGTATATTTTAAATATTGGCCAGCTGCGATAGTGATCAAGGTCTTATTAAATGTGTCTACACCAAAAAGGCTTTCAAGATAATCCATCAATTCTTTTTTGGGGTTGGAATTCTAGGAATTCCACCTCTCCTGTATGGTGGGCCCAAAAATAAGAAACACCTTATTCTCCAAGGACCTATAAAAATTGTTATTCCCTACATGCAAAAAGATTATTTGATTATTAATTCAAAAATAATAATTTAGATGATTTATATTTGTCTACAGAGAGAACATGAAATAATTAAAATTTTAAAAATTACCTGGGACTTTAACTTTCTTTAATGAAAGCCCTTCCTTGTTGACCATAAATGTTCCCTTAAGGGTCCCTGCACTGGTCACATGTCTTTCTTTAGGAAAATAAACCATATAGTTGGTAAAATCATCATCCTCATCTCTGTCACCACCTCCAGAGCCTACCTGTGTGGTGTATTCCTCAGTGTGCATGTCATGGCTTCCACCTAATCATGTGAAAGGTGGAGATCTGAATAGCTACATCCTATAAAATTTATGAGGTCCTACGTTGGGACCCTGTGGTGCCTATGCAATGCCACTACTACCAACACCATGCATGTCAAGTCAACAGGATCCAAAAATCTCTATATAAGAAAGAAAACATTTTTTTCATTTGGACAATGTAAAAGTTAAAATTAAATCTTTCATAATTGATCTTATGACATAAAATAAAACCACTTGAAATTATGGTTATTACCTTATATTTCTTAATCCTTTTCATAACTTCTTTGATCCTTTCTTCGACCTCAAAAGTTTGATCTAGAATATCTAACAAGTGAGCCAGTTCCTTGTTTGCTTTATTGATCTTTTTTCTAATTAAAACCATAGGTTCAGGGGATTCATACAAATCCCTTTCCCTGAGCGAATCATCATCAACATCATGGCCCATCGACTACATAATCAACAAAATAAATGATAATTCAATTATGTAAACAAATAAAATGACTGATCTCCACAGAAATAAATTGCACATTAAATGCAATTCGAAAATTGTTGTTCGATTACTTGTTATGAGACCACTTTTGATATACCACGATCATCTTGCCACATTACAGTAAAATTAGAACCATGATCATTATCATGAGAAATAATTTCAAATGTATGAGAAATCCTCCCTCTTTATTGACATCCAAGGAGGAATATTATTGTTGATAACAAAAATAGGCCACACTGAGTAAACAGACCGAAGCTCTCCAAATGGATTAACACCGTAAAGAACATAATGAAAATCATAAAATATAAGAGTTATTGCTTATAGTTTGGGTAAGTTAGTATACGTACTGCCCCCATAATAGAAACATTTGTATCTATTCAATTCAAATTGTAATCAATCAATAACTATTCCCCTGCAACTATTGATTTTATTGCACATACGAATACACGGTTTCCTTCATGCCCCTCAAATGCACAATTGGGTCTCTT
>JASDQU011245493.1:34322-47224 GCA_032191745.1 Picea mariana | reverse complement strand
GAAATAATTTATTTTGTATTCACTTTGAATTATAATACACTCATCACTTCACTTTATTATTTACCTTTTAAAATATCTTAAACCACTTTGATTACTTTGACCTTTTGAGGCTTCTAGATGACATATGAGGGTCCTCCAACTTCGTAAGGCCATAACTCTCAAACTATGAGGAGTTATGTGATGTTATGCATACCACCAGAAATGGCATGACATGTACTATCCATATAGAATAGTATTATCTGAAAATATATAATAACTCATACCATTACCCATCAAACAAACATGGGTCCATTACCCAAACCTGGGGTGTCCAACTTCTCATGGCCATAACTCTCTAACCGTGAGGAATTATGCGACGTTCCACATACCACCGGAAATGACATGACAAACACTATCCATCTAGGATGTTTTCCCTGAAAAAAGAACTTTCCTTCATCTAATTATTCCACAATTAAGCATGGGTTCTCTTACTCCACAAAGCATCTTCTCATGAGGGCTTTCACCATAAGGGGACCACTTTTGAGTTCATTCATATTTACTTCTTATCAATAATGACAAAAAAATAATGAGTCATATTTACATCAAACAATATTGGGTCCATTACCCAAACCTTTGTGCTACGGGTCTTTCTTCAAGGGTTGACATCAATGACAGCCAACCTTAATCAACAGTAAGAGAGCCAAATGTCAGGTATGCATGTATGGAGAAATTTAGGGTTATAACAATATGTTGAAAGATTTCAATATAACCTATAGATATCACCTTATGGTACATTACAAGGTGAGGTACTTAAAGCCACTCTGATAAAAGGTATGAAGGATGAATGAGTAGAGACATTGAATTTAATGGGAAAAGGTGATATTTATCAAGAAACATATGATGACATCATCCAATTGTGCATCAGGTGTTCACACGGAAGTACATGAACCAGATCGGGAATATGGTCTCCCATCACCAGAAGTAGTAAAATTACTAGTGGGAGTGTCACCTCAGCAGAAGTCGGTAATATTTTAGAAAATTTTAAAATAGACATTTTGAGTACTGTAACTACAAAATTGGATGTTCTACATGTTAAAAAGAAACAAGTAGAAGAAGAGAAGTCATTGGCCATATTTTTTCCATGATGCAGAAGGAAACATGGTTTGAGGGAGTGTCCCTTGGATGCGGTTCAGACTTGCATCATCTGTGCCAAAGACCATGCGACAAAGAAATACCCATCACTTCCAGGACTAAAATTTGTCTTTAAAGAAGCATAAGAGGAAACAAAACCATTATATTTGATGGCTTAGCATCGCCATTGGAAAGATTGACCCCCAAGTATGCTACAAGATCCTTCTTCTTTCTTTTCTGGGTAGTATAATCAACAACATAACTCTGGGAATGCATGGCAGGGCCAACCATTTTCTAACCCCACCTGGCAGTCCCAATAGTATCCTAATGCACCCTGGCCAACTCAACCAATTGTTAATCATATTTGTCCTACCTGGCAGAATTTAAATAATAACTCATATCCTTCACACTGAACTAGCACAATTGCCCAAGCCCCCAATTGGAATAAAAACTGGCAGTGCCCCATGGGACTAACCAATCAACCCATGGGAATGTCTCCTCAAGATTCGCCCACTTTACAAGATCAACTTCAATTACTCCAGAACACTCAACCTCAAATGCACCCTAAATTACCAACTCAACCCAACCCAAATCCTAATAACAAACCAGTCCAGCTCATGCAAATTGTCGAGCATTTTGGAGGGTGAAACCAACTCTGTAGGGTGAAACAAACTTTGGTTGAGATCAGGGAGTGTAATTTCTACTAAGGAAAACAATGTTCATCAAGAAAAGGATAATGAGAATAATATACAACCAACAATAAAACCATTGACTGTGGTCATAACAGAAGAAGCAGAACAGGGGGAAAACACAGTCGAGCAACATAATCCTGATGAGGATGTAATTCCTCCTCCCCCATTTCCCAAGATACTAATGATAGAAAAACCAACTATATATCCTAACTTTGATATCATTAGGGAACTAAAGAATCTATGTCTTAAAATCCCACTCCTACAGGATTTTCAAGATATTCCTATTTATGCAAAAACAATTAAAAAATTATGTGGGAAGAATCTCGTAAGGAAAAATAAAAATCCATCAATTATTCATGTAGTAGGAACTTTGTATGATCTTATTCTAGGAAATCAGGAACCATTCAAATACACAGACCCAGGGAATCCCATGGTAACATTTCAGATACACGGTTGTTTTTTTTCAAATACACTGGTGGATTTAGGGTCAGCCATCAATATTCTAACCACTGAGACTTGTAATGTCTTAGGTATCACCTCCTTCCAACCTACTTCAACTATGTTAGAATTGGATGATAGATCGGTGGTTAAACCAGTTGGCACATTACAAGATATAGCAATTTCAGTCGACTCTTGGGAATACCCAGTTGATTTCCTAGTTATCAACCCAAGAAGTAGACTCGATGGACACCCATTGATATTGGGAAGACCATGGCTAGCAACAACATATGCATACATAGGATGTCACACAAGAGACATGACAATTGATAGAGGAAGTGTTTTAAAGAACCTTATCCTATATCCTCTAGCTAAACCAAGTCTTCCTGTCATACATCAATAGTTGCAACCACCTGGATATATAGAAGAAAACCTACGATCTCCCCTCGCACTAGAAGAAACTCTTGGTCTCAAAAGACAACTAGAAGATGATGTGATCAACAAATTCATTAACATCCCAACTATGGTAAGTAACCCAACATGTCAAATGCTAAAAGTTGTTTTAGATAATGAAGCACAGGGAGATCCTTTGAAATAATTGATGGAGCAACATATTTACACTATTGTTTTCCATAACATCATTTCAATCGAAATCTCACCAGGAATATTTCTGAATATTAATGCCAATTTGAAATAGCAACAACAACAAAAATTGATTCAGATCTTTTCTAAATATCAGTAGGATTTTTCTTGGGAGTATCCTGACATAAAGGGCATTGATCCCCAACTCTGTACACATCATATCTATATTGAGAAAGATTCCCAACCCATCTGATAGCCCCAACGAATATTGAATCTGCATCTCATGGATGTTGTTAAAGAAGAATTAAAGAAGTTGTTGGATGTAGATTTCATATATCCTATTTCAGACAGTTGATGGGTCTATCCACTAGTAATCACCCCTAAAAAAATGGGAAGTGGCAAATCTGTGTAGACTACAAAGAAATCAATAAATCTACCCATAAGGACCACTTTCCCCTACTTTTTATTGATCGGGTCCTTGATACTTTAGTAGGGAGGCAGTTTGTTTCCTTCCTAGATGGATTTAGCAGTTTTAATCAAATTCAAATTGCTCCAGAAGACCAAGATAAAACTACATTTACATGTCCTTTGGGTACCTTCGCATATTGAGTATTTCCCTTTGGATTATGTAATGCTCCAACTACATTCCAGAGAGATATTTTAAGAATATTTTCTGATTTGATTAATGAAGGACTTGAAGTTTACATGGACAATTTCACCCCTTATGGAACTAACTTTGATCAAGACTTAAGCAATCTCGATAAGGTATTGGAACGATGCATTGATACCAGGCTATGTTTGAGTCATGAGAAATTTCATATGATGTTGAATGAAGGTGTGGTACTAGGACACTATGTTTTTGCAGATGGAATCAAGGTAGACCCAACAAAAATAGGGGTAATTCTTAATTTGCCTACGCCTCATACACAAAATGAGGTGCGTAGTTTTCTTGGATGTGCAGGATATTATCGTAGATTCATAGAAAAGTTTTCAAGAATAGTTGCACCTTTACATGCTTTAAATGGTAATGTGGAATTTCAGTGGTTTGATAAGTGTTATGTTGCATTTGCAGAGCTCAAAAGGTTGGTTTCAACAACAACAGTGCTGAGAGGAACAAACTAGAAATTACCATTTCACATCTCTTCAGATGCATTGAATACCACCATAGGCATTGTCCTTGGACAGGAGGAAGACAACAAACCTTATGCTATTTATTTTATTAGAAAAAATCTTACTTCTATTGAATTAAATTACACAGTAACAAAAAAAGAATTTTTAGTTGTTATACATGCTATTAATAAATTTTGCCACTATATAACAGGCTATCCAGTTATTCTGTATACTGATCATTCTGCTATCAAATATTTATCTAACAAACCAATTAATAATGGATGGGTTACTCAGTGGTTGTTAATATTGTAGGAATTCAACATCACCATAAAGGATAATCCCGGAAGAGAGAATCTTGTTGCAGATTTCTTGTCTCGTGTACCCAAAATAGATAACACTTTGACAATTCAAGACCAATTTCCATACGAAAACTTGTTCATTGCCACTATTAAGACACCTTGGTATGATGATGTGGTGAATTATCTGGCAACTAGAAAACTACCAGCACACTTGTCATCAAGAGAAATGGAAATTAATTATTCAATGCAGTGCACGGTTTACCAGGATTGGTGGATATCTTTTCCACACAGGGTCTGATCTTTAGATCTGAAGATGTATTAGAGACAATGAAATTCCCGATGTCTTGAAGTCGTGTCATGATGAGCCCTGTGGCAGACATTTTGCAGACCGCAGAACTAGGCATAAGGTTTTACAGATGGGCTTCTATTGGCCCTCAATATTCAAATATGGAAAGAAGTATGTCGAGGCCTACGACAACTGTCAGAGGATGGGACGACCAGGTGTTGGAAGCCACCAATATTTTTTGATTCTTATTAAAATCAAAGTTCCCACAAATAAATTATATCTTTTTGTAGATGCCATCACCTTTCATTTGTGAATGTTTATGAGTTTTGAAACGATTGTTGGATTAAGCTTACCTTATTGAGTTTTTGTTTGCATTTTTCATTTGTTTTGTTTTGTTTTAAATTCATGACTGTAAGCATGAATTTAAAATATAAAACTTGGCCTAGTTTCATATCTCTTACCTTAGAAATATAGTTTTAAAGGTCCTCATATATGGTTTTAACTCAATTCTGATGATCTTTTTGATAAATCCACTATCAAAGTCTTTTTAGTATTGTGGGTATCGTGATTTCATTGGTTCTATAGTTAATCGATTGAATTAATCTGTGAAATGGTCAAATGCATTAAACATTGGCTTAACATTTTATATGGTTTTCATAAACTCAATAGTCATATCAGCCTTTGTGTAAATTGGTACAATCATGTTGTACTTGCATTTTCGTTTCACCTTACTGGCCCGAAATATTAATGAGATCATTCATTATGCATATGGGGTTTTGTAACCTGTAGGGTTTGGAACTCATTATGAGAAATGGTTTGTAGTTTTTCAAGCCCTCTGTGTTCATTTTCCCTAACTATTCTTTTTGAGTTATGACAATCCCCAAACCTTGTATTTTTCGTGCCATCACAGTTCGCTTAGTTCTCTCTCTGTTGCTCATTCGTTGGAAACCCAAACCTATCCTGTGTGATATATGTTCTATCCTTTTCACAGTGGTAATGGCACCTGTGGTTCGTATCGATCCAAATGTATGCCAAGATATGTTATCCCATGATGACTCTATTGACGACCTAAAGACTCATGGATGGGATTTTTTCCTCAAGAAGTTTGAAGGCTATAATCTCCAGGTTGAAAAATCTTTTGCACAAACTTTTGACGGTTTTAGGGCCAAGATTGACGTTTTACAGCTAGAATTAACAAAGGATTTCATGAGCAAGGTGATAGGACTCCCTTTAAAAGGTGAGAGTGCATTTAAGAATGCAAAGATGGAGGACGTCCCATGGAGTTTATTCATGGTTTCCTACAAATCCACTTGTTGTACAAAAGGTATTCCCATTGCTTTGCTAAAACCTAGATGGCACAGTCTCCTTTTAATTATGAAACAGTTTGTCACTTGTGAAGGCTGGTATAGGCTGGTGTTTCTGTACCACATCTGTTTGCTTATGAATTTGATAGGGTTTGAGTTGGATATTCATTTTTACCTTTTGATGAGTCTTTACAAAATGTCTAATCACTTTAAGTGACAGGATATCAATTCAAGTTTGTTTTACCATAGACTCATTAAAATATTGTTGGTTTATCACTTGTCCAAAATAGGTGATGATTGGGAGACCTTTCTGATCAGAAATGGCTTCACCTAGGTCGATGCTACAGTCAACCCTCTTTTAATTGTAAACCCTAATTTGGACAAACCAGTGACTGAAAGTCAAGTTGTTAATTCGATTGATGGATCAGAATTTATTGAACCAGTTTATGTTGTTGATGAAACCCCTATGGATAAAGAATTACCATGTAGAAGTTCTTTGGAATAGGTAATTACCAGATTAAAAGAAAAGGATCATCATGTGCCTATGAATGACTCTAATTTAAACGATAACGATAAAAGTGTTGTGAAGAATTTTTGTAAGGGAAAGAAACCACAGAGCACGGATTTAAGTTTCATGAATAAGAATGTTGGTCATTTGATTTCTAGAAAAATAAGAAATCGAAAGAGTAATCATCTAATATTGATCGATCCGATCGAGATCGATGATCGATGTTCATATCAGGATATAGACGATTTCTTGGCTCATGAAGACCGAGAAACTCAGTGCCCCAGGAAAGAGGTTATTACCGAGGTTGAGAAGTATGACTTTGTGTCTAATTTACCCCCTTGTCTCAAGGTTAAAGAAGGTTTTTTAGGTATTTTTCATGACCTGGAACAGACCATAGTAAAACATGAAGCACTCATTGTCAACTATTTTCCACGATAGTCTTCCATTCCCCTAGTACATTGTGATAGATGACTCGACTGGATAGAGCTTATTATAGAGATATTTCTCTCTTAAAAGATCAAGTGAAATGCTTGACTACTCGGAATGCCCTATTGGAACAAGAGAATTTTGACTTAAAGGCACACACAAAGAGGGAAAGCAAAAGAATCAAGAAGTCTGGGAATATCATAATAAAAAACACAACCAGTTTCAAAGCCATTATAAATTTCGAAATATCTGATGCTGCTTTTACTAATTTATAATGGTAAAATGATTTTTATTTTATTTTATTCATTTCTATTATAAAAAATTGAAATAAAGAGATTTAATTTTATTTCATTTGCTAATAATAAGACTAGATACAAAATATGTGATTTTGTAGCCAGTCTCTTTTGAATAATAATTAGTATGGTTATCTGAATATCAAATCATTTTTTTTCAGGAAATGGAGGATTATGATGTTGATTACATGGAGAACAAAACCTTGAATTATACGCTTAGTTATTCTGTAGTTTTTTTCCTTTCATGTTTATAAAACTTTGGTTTATTTTTGACAAACCAACTCATACATGAGTGGTTACTATTTTCACTATTTTTGTAATATTGTCTATTTTTTGTGGATTCAACTCTATCTTGTATGATATGAGCATTTGAATCCTGAACTGGTTTAAATACTATTCACTCTTAGTAGTGAAGTATCTTCTGTTTTGGACACATTATGGACATATGACTATCAAGACTGATATGGAGAAGATGTTCACTCCTTGGCTTTAGACCAGAGTGGCTCTTACCTATTATGTTTTTCCTTTATCTTATGGAATTTTAATATGTTTATACAGCTTTAGTCTTATCATCATGTGATATTTCATATTATTAAGCACTTTAATTCTGTCTATAATTTGTTGTTCATATATTAGATCTGTGATCAATATTTCATTCAAATATCGTTGATTTATGCTAGATGTTAAATGATGTATCACATGAATGCTTTGTATTAAATTTATTTTATTATAAGTGTTCATCATTATAAGATCATCAGACCTGTTTGTTTATTAATATTCTCTTGTATTCCTTCTCCAAAACACCATTGATTTTCTTCTGGGAGTGTTAGTACCAGCCGGTTACAAGTTTTCCTCACAGGAAAGACAGATGGGAGTTTGAATTGTTTAGAGACATAACTCATTAGGTGATTAACCACAGGTTAGTTTACTTGTATTCTAGTTCTTTTGTTAGTTTATTTATCAAGGAAATAATAATAGTTTAAATTAGCCTTGATTGTTATTCTATTCTTATTTCAATTTTGTTTGATTAGTATTCTTTAGTTCTGTAGATTTTAAATATAAAACAAAAAAATATAAAATGTATGTGCTTTCTTTATCTACTTCATAAACATCTTCAAAGAACATCTATTTTGAAAGATATCCCTGAAATATTGCAAGATCATATATATATTCTATATAAGCATACACACATATTCATTTCCTTATTGAGACGTTTGTAATTATTGAATTTATATTCTTAGTATTATAGCTTTAGATTAGTTTATTTCTTTTACTATTTTTTTAGGACTTTAGTTGGCCAACGAATCCATTAAACCCATTAGGTCATTTCATTCCAAACAGCTTGGCTTATTTAGACAACCCCGGTCCATATTTGACCTTCCAGTGGACGATGTGTCACTTATGCCCGTCAACAAATGGCGCTAGAAGGAGGGCGTGAATTAATTTAATGGCACATGGAGGTTGCAAGACTCCTCCCCCACACACTCACACTCCTGTCATAATGCGTAGTCTCTCAGACAATAACATTACAGTTGAAACAAAAACTACCTCAAAGGATAACCCTAAGATTCACGTTGAACCAGTGACACCAGTTCCTTAAGGGGCCAACGTCCAGGAAATTGTTCGTCAGTCACTCATAAGAATGCATTGTGGCTTAGCCTATATCAGACAACCTGGTAGGCCAATTAATAAACCCCTTGATTTCACGGATGTCCGAGAACAACTTCAAGGCACTAGTCTACCCCAAAACCCTCTAGGTGGAAATACTACCAATTCTACTGAAACACTCATCCTTGGAATAGGAGGACCAGGTATTCCACCATCTCCACCTGATTCTTCTCCATCCTCTTCAAGAGGAGAGTCTTTAGACAAAGAAAGTTATTCATTAGAACCATATCATCCTTCGACACCACCAACTCCCATGTCAAACCAAAATAATCTTGCCAAACCTTGGTTCGATCAATATGTTGTGGCTATACCTGGACCCCAATGCCCATTACCTAAGAATCCAGAGAAATGGTTGCCTAAATTCAATCCAGATTTAAAGAAATCCACTGAGGATCACATCAAGAAACTCATGTTGGCCATTAGGCTCCAAAGTGTTTAACACGAGGATGTAGTATGAAGATTATTTCCTTATACGTTTGAGGGAAATTCCTCCACATGGTATTTTTCTCAACAACCCCAAACCATCGTCTCTTGGGACAAGTTTGAAAATTGTTTCTTGGAAACATTCGGAGATGATAAATCTCTTGAAGTCTTGGTTATGGAACTCTCTAGCTTAAAAATGAATCCTAAGGAAAAATTGCAAGACTTTAACCAAAGATTTCTTACTTTAAAGAATAAAATCCCTGCAGATTCGATGCCCACATAAATTTTAATTATTGCATATTATGCTAAAGCCTTGCACAATAATATAGCCATATGGGTTAAAAGGTCTAAAAAGAACACATTGCTAGAATCCTTTGAGGAGGAAAGTCAAATTGAGAAAGATATATTAAGCTTAAAAGATAATCTTAATAGTGAAGCTGAAACAACCTCATCCTCTAAGAAGAAAATATAAATTCTCACCAGACCTCCTCAAACTAAGAATCAGGTAAGAAACTTTGGACTTAGAGAGCTTGCAGAAAGATTTCCAAAAACTGTCCAATCAGGTCGTCGACTTGAAGAGATCAGTCGAGGAGGCATCCTTAAGAAAAGGAACTTTTAAACCTCCTTTCAGAAAATCTTTTCCTCCTAGCCGAACAAACCCAACCACAAAAGGTCTAAATATAGAAAGTTTACAATATGCTTTGCAAACTATATTAGAAGCACACGATAATTCTTCTTTTGTTCCTCCTAAATATTTTGACAATGCATTTGAGGAAGAGGTACCAAAAGAGGAGGATTCATCTCCCCCTATTTTCGGTCACTTGTCGGATATTATCCTCCAAGCTAATTTTGAAACTGTCCACCCCTACAACACACAAAGCAAAACGCAAAACAAACCCCCTTCTGAAGCGAGTAAAAATGTGTTTCTGAAACAATCAAGGAAAACTAAAACTAAACAAAGATGAGCAGCCCCAGTTTTAGAATACAATTTAATTGAAGATCTAAAAAAATTGAGGGCTAATATTTATGTTTTTGAACTGCTGAAATTTCCCCTTATTTTGCAGAAAATGCTTCAAAGCATCGTTGAATACTGTAAAAAGAATGATTCTAGCAGCAAAAAAAAAGAAAAAATTGATTCAAATGCAACTAAGAATGTTCCAACTAAAAATACATTTGAACTTCAGGACAAAAGGGACTTAGTATAAAAAATTGTAGCAAATGTAGATAAAACTATTTTAGGGACAACAACAAAGAATCAACAGAATTATGTTGTTAACACTCGGAAAAATGTCCTGCCTTTTTTGTTAACCTTCAAAAATTTTAATAGAAATGTACATAATTGTATGGTCAATTCCGATGCATCGTCAAACGAGATGCCTCTATATATATGCCAAAAAAATAATGCAAAAGTTAAACCTTTTGATCTCAAAATCATTCATCTAGATCTAACAAACATTAAAGTAATTGGTGATCTTAAGAATGTGTTGATTAGATTATCATCCAATCCTATGGTTCATCAGATAATTTATATTATCATTGTTGATATCCCTGAAGTTTATGGTTTTTTTTAAGCAGGGATCGGTCGGAAAAGCTACATGGTTACTTTTCCACAGATTAGTCTCACTTGTGGCTGCCTAAAAATGGATATCCCAACAAAATCAGGATAAACAGAGAACGTTATCGTAAGCATACTGTAATGGATCTGAATTATATGAATGATCCTTTCATTACATATGCAAATTTGTTTGAAACATGGGGAATGAATACCTTCTTTGGTAATTTCATGACCGAAATTTCTTCTATCACCGATCCTGGGCAGCAATCTAAAGTTATAACCTATACTCAGACACCATCTTTACCAAGTGTGCTAATTAGTGCTGACGACACATAGATCTATTCTGTATACTTTGACAGATCCAAATCCAAAGAAGGGGCAAGTGTTGGTTGTGTACTAATCGATCCTGCAGGTAATAAGACTTTTATAGCTTGCCGGTTAGAGTTTGAATGTACTAATAACACAACTGAATACGAAGCACTTCTACAAGGACTTGGGAAATCATTGGATATGGACATACAAAATTTGATATTATTTGGTGATTCGGAAATCATGGTTAAGTAGGTAAGAAACACCATACATTGTTTATCCCCACATTTGAAGAGCTACCCAACCAAGGTATGGAATTTGATGCATAAATTTTCATCATTTAATATAAATTCCATTCCTAGATTAAGTGATTCAAAATATGATTTATTGGTCAATGTTGCTTCTAAACTATTACCCGTTGAAGGTATTTCCCCTAAAGCATTTTCAATTGAATTTTTGTTCAAGCCATCGATCCCGCATAACATTACAAATTGGAGAGTATTCGAAGATGACCAACAAATCATCAACTTCCTACATATGGAAGACACTTTCCAAGGTGCACTCATTGATGAAGGTACTCATGACGAGAACCTCTGCAACTTCATAGTAATATCTAATCCTCGATATCTTGAATTGACATCCGAGCTGGTAAACTCTATCCCCAGATCTATTGTGAGACTAGAGAAATTTTATGATTTTCACGATAAATTTAGAGGGGTAGTAAATTGTAAAACTAATAGTTCCTCTTCGATCTATGAAACGGTTAATTTAGGAACAAGGGATAATCCTCAAAATATTAATCTGGGAAAGGGATATTCTGAGCAAGAAATATCCACTTTTATAAAGTTATTTAAATAATTTAAAGACGTTTTCGCTTGGACGTATGATGACTTGAAAACATTTGACCCTAACATCATACAACATGTTATCCCTATGAAACCCCAGACTCATCCTTTTCAACAAAAATTGAGGAAGATGCATCCTAAGTTGGAAACCACTGTTAAAAAAGAACTAAACAAATTACTAACTGAAAATATAATTTTCCCGGTTAGGCACATGCAATGGGTGTCTAATCTAGTCCCTGTAAATAAAAAAAGTGGTGAAATTCGACGTTGTGTCAATTTTTGGAACTTAAACCGAGCATATGATAAAGATAACTACCTCGTTGTTCCAATGGAACAAATTTTACAACAGGTGTTTGGTTCCGAAAGACTATCTCTGCTAGATGGTTTTTCGAGATACAACCAGGTCCTTATGTCTCCCTCAGACCATCTTAAAACCACCTTTCATACCCCATGGGGAACTTACACCTACAAGAAAATTCCCTTTGGAATGATAAACATCGGTGCCACTTTCCAGAGAGAAATGGAAATTTCTTTTCATGGCCTCATTAACCAATCATTCGTGGTCTATCTTGACGATGTCGCCACCTTCTCTAAAAACAAGAAAGATCGCCTATCTCACCTTAGGGATGTCCTAGAACGATGCCGCAAGTTAGGCATATCTCTCAACCCTAATAAATCAGTCTTTGCAGTAGAGAAAGGAAAATTGCTTGGGTTCATAGTATCTAAGGAAAAAATGATTATTGACCTTGAAAGAACCCAAGCTATTTCTAAACTTCCCCCTCCTTCCAAAAAAAACATGCAGTCCTTTTTGGGCAAGATTAATTTTGTTAGAAGGTTTGTCCCAAGTTTCTCAGAAATGGTTAGACTGTTACAAAATTTAATTATAAAGGATTTTGTGTATCATTGGAGATCACAAGAAATTCAGGCTTTTGATTCAATTAGAAAAGTAATAATAGAGGCCCCTTCCTTGATGAGTCTCGATTTTTCTCAGGATTTCACTCTTTACACCTTTGCTTCTGACTGATCTTATGTTGTTGTTCTTACACAGAAAAAC
>JASDQU011245493.1:0-19104 GCA_032191745.1 Picea mariana | reverse complement strand
GGTGTAGGTTATATGATGTTTTCTTAAATAAAAAGAAATGTTTATTTGTTGTAACCCAATGAAAACTATTGGGTCATATTCTGTGCAAGGAAGGAATTTATATAGATCCATAAAGAGTTAAATACATAAATGAACTCAACCCACCATCATATAATAAGGGAGTTCACTCATTCTTTGGCAAGATAAAATTTGTACAAATATTTGTCCTTGACTATGCAAGTATTGTGAAGTCGATCAATTTATTGTTGAAAAAGGAACAAAGGTTCGAGTGGACCATGGATAAAGAAAAATATTTTAATAATATCAAAAAGGAAATCACTATAGCTTCAGTCCTCATTAGCCCATATTTCCAAAGAGACTTCATCATTGATTCGTTTGCTACATAAATGATTATTGCATCTATTCTTACTCAGAGGAATACCAAGGGTGAAGAATTTCCAATTAGCTTCATAATCAATACCCTTCATGATTATGAATTGAGATATTCAGAATTGGAGAAGCAATCCCTATCCTTGTGAAAGAGGTGGCGCACTTTCAGAATTATATACTAAATTCTCATGTCATTGTGTATGTTCCATCCTCTCATGCGAAGATGATTTTAAATCAACAATTGAGAGAAGGAAAATGGGAAAATTGGCTGGCGAAGATTAAAGAATATGATATTGAAATTAAACCTTTAAAGGTAGTTAAAGGAAAGGGTTTATGCAAGCTCATTGAAAATAGTGATTCTTTAGATGGAGTGATTTCAATATGAGCAGGAGAACCCATGGCAGATTCAAAGTGGTATAGAGATATTGTATTCTATTTGAGGTATGTACAATTTCCAGCCACCATGAACCCTAAAGAGTGAAGAACATTTAAACTGAAGTCGAGTCAATATGTGATGATTGTTGAAATATTGTTCAGGAGGAACTATGATGGTATATTTCTTAGGTGTGTTGATGAAAGGAAATCTCAAGAATTGATGAAAGAATTCCATGAAGGAATATGTGGTGGGCATTTTGCGCTTACCTCCACTACTCATAGGATAATAAGAGTTGGTTTTTATTGGCCATCAGGTTTTAAAGACTCATATGCTACCATAAGGAAATGAGTATCTTTTCAACTATTTTCAAGGAAAATAAAAATTTGGCAATGAAATTACATCCTATATATGTAGAACAACCATTTGTCCAATGGGGACTTGATGTCATTGTGTAATATCCCTAGGTCTAACCCAATTGTAATGTAAATTTAAATGTACTTAAGTTGGTGAGCTATTTGATATCATTTTGTGTATGCACCTTTCATGGCATAGTGCCCGCATGTACTGTGTAGTAAAATGAGGAAGTGTGCACATTCCAGGATACTGCACGCAACAAATTAAGTGCGCATGATTTTGAGGCCAAGGAGCCTTTGTGTATATGTTGTGTTTTATAGGTTGGTGAGATAGTTTTGTGATTATTAGGCCAGAGAGCCTAGATGGTAAAGGCCAGTGCACCTACTTTTGTATATGTCTCGACATGAATATAAAATACATTGTTGTGTGCAGACCAACCACGATAAAAGAGTATGGGGGACTAAAGTCTACTAGCTAGGGAAAGGGTGGGGGCTAAAAGTTAAGGAAAATGGGATAATATAGGGAGATTAAGCCAAAAAGGTATATTATATTAATATTTATTAAGTCTAAAGTATGGATAATTATTTTATCCTAAGTTCTAAAGATGGGGACAAGTGGACCAAAGTAGCTCCCAACATGACAAGTGTCAAGTTGGGGACATGCATACATATTTTTTGGACTTAGTTCATTTCCCATCATTCTTTCCATGATTCAGCCCACCGTCAGTCAGTCATCTGGGGAATCATCCATGAGTGTTCACACACTCATTGAGCTACCTTATGTACCTTCATGTCACTGTACCTAAACCTGTATCAATAGACATACTTGTTTGTGTAGTTGCTTAGCTTGGGAGTTGAACTGAAGAAGCTGGCTTTTAGGCCCGTGGGATATTGAAGAGGCGGGTTGTCATGCCTGTGGGAAATTCCTCTCTGGGTGAGATAATTGTTGCGAATTGATTTCCTGAAGGTGCTAAACTGCATCTAAAGGTCTCTGAGACTTCCTATCTGGTCTGTTGTTGAAGCCCAGAAAGGAAGTGGGATAGTCGAAGGACTGTTGAGCAGAGAAGGGGCACACTTCCTGGGGTGGGACAGGCATGTGGGGAATGAGGGAATGTAGGATGTTAGTTTGAGTTGGCACCTATGACAAAGTCTTTTCTATTTTTTATGAGCCTTTAGCATGGTTAGGAATCCCTTTACCCGAGTGGAGTTTAGTCCCAACTCGGGGGTGAACCACTGCTAAGAGTGATGAGTAGTGTGTTCTAATGCTCGGAGGTTCATGGAAGGTCTGCACGCATTTGGTGATATTCTTGCCAAGAAAAGTGTCAAATCTATGATAAATTTACATGTTGCATTATTATTTACATGTTTATTTTGTGGGTTTATCCTATGTGTGGTTATAACTGTTTTTATAGTTATAGGTATTTCCTATATATGGTGCATGTATGTGTTTACTATTATTTCAGTATGAATCTATGCAATTACAGAATGCATTTTCCTATTTTTGTTTTATATATAAATTTCTGCAATAATTATGTGTGTATATGTTTTAATTTCATGCAGTTCGAAAAATTTATGTGGCATAGCTCATTTTGATGTTAGGTATGTTACAGTATGTTCCGTAGAGAGAACAAAAATGTTCTCTCGTGTAGCATGCCTCGATGTGGGTGGCCATGGATGTTACAATATGGTATCAGAGCTTCAGTTTTTAACACTGAACCTGGATGGGCCAAGCAAGTTGAGTTAAAGAAAAATTTCACAAAGGATTGATTTCGAAGTGGCAAAATTTCAAGTCACTAAACATCCATGGTAACGTTTAGGAGCAACGACACAGAATTGGGAAAATCCTCAATTCTTGTTGTTAAATTCATGAGAAAAGGGAGAAATTTGACCCAAGTGGTGAGATATTATTGGTTTAATATCTGTTCTAACAAATTCAGACCTGGAATTGGTCGAATTTGAAGTTGCAATGAAGCCATGAGAGATGGAGCTAGATTAGTAAATAAAATTATCAATTTGTGAATTGATTTTGGGTAAATTCATTCCAGAAATGTCAACCCACAACAATTTGTTGTTGTAGAGGTTGAACTAGTTTTATCAAGGTGGAATTGAACAAATTTCATAGTTTCAGAATGTCTATGGTAGAAATTGGGGAAAAGTTAGGAAAAAGCCCCAATTTTTGCAGTGTAATTCACGAGGAAATTGATGTGCATAAAAATGAGTGTGTGTAGGTGGGCGCACTAAAAATGCATGATGTGCAGTGAAAAGCTTTTGATATGTAAAAATTGGGCACTGCATGGAAATATGTTGGCCTGCGGGTGCACGCACTAAAATATGGAACCGCGTGGAAAAATGTTGGTGTGCAGGTGCACGCACTAAATTTTGTCACCACACGGAAAAATGTTGGTGTGCGGGTGCGTGCACTAAATTTCGGCGCAAGGTAGAAAGATGTTGGTATGTGGGTGTGTGCGCTAAATTTAGCATTGTGCAATGCGAATAGAGTGGCGCATGTGTAATACTAGTGCACGGTGTGCATACGCATGATAAGGCGTGCATGGTGTGCACACACATAATAATGGTGTGCATGGTGTGCATAGTATTGGCGAAGCGCAGAGGAGTTTGGTCGTGGCATGCGCAATATGGGTATATGTTGTTGCGCGATAATTTAGTTAATGGTGTGCACAGAGTATTGGTGTGTGGTGGGGGCATACTAAAATTTGGCATGGTGCAACGCATAGAATGAAATGTATATGGAATACCCATGCATGATACAAAAATTGTGCACAACAGGTAGTAGTGCAAGAACCAAGACTCTGCGCGGTGGATATTGGTGCACGACACAAAAGTAGTGCATGCAAGTTATTAGCATGACAAAGAAGTGATGCACAGTGGTTATAGGTGCATGGAGAACAATTTACCTTGTGGTGTTGATGTTCATGGTAAATATGGGTGTAGAGGTTGAAATTTGTGCGTGAGAAGTCGTTTGGATGGTGAAAAACAACGAAAAACCAGCGAAATTCCACGACATTTTATACTATTTGAACGTCATCTTTTTGCAGCGTGTTTTTGAGTCCCTTAAGAGTGCTTTTAGCAATGCAAAAATCACAAGAAAAAAGTGTACCAAGGTACACTTTGTCTTTGCAACTCAAAAAAAAGAGCTCAGAGAGATCTTTCTAATGATGTAAACCATTCATCAAATGAAGCTTTTATGAGAATGTTACAACACAAACAGTGGAGAGTAAAATTTAAGACCCATCTAACTCCCAAGAGCCATAATGTTCTGCTCCAGAATCATATTGAGGCGCAGGAGCAATCAATGGAAAGCTATTGAACCATAGAATACATTCTCAGAGCTCAATTAAATTTATGGGCGTATTAAAAATGTTTAATATGGAAAATAAGGTAAATGTAGCATTCCAGACCAAAAACATGAATTGGTTTAGAACTTCAGCAGGCTGTAACTAGCAGCCCAAAATCCAGAAAGAGGTGAAACTTGGACAAAGTGTCCAAAATATGTTTATGAAGAAACCCAATTGAGATTCTATGAAAAATCCAAAGGATTTGGTGAAAAAATTCATAATTACATCACAGAGTTGTGCCAAGTTGAAATGTGAACAGAAAAATTAATGGGCAATTTTCAAATAACCATAACTTTCTTCTCAAGACTTAGAATTGAGCATGGGAGCATGTGTTGGAAAGGTATTGGATAGTGGAATATAAATAACCACACAAAAAAATGATCTGGTCATTCAATGTTTTAGGAAATGAGAAGAAATAGTTCTGATATATTATTGAACCAGAATGGTTCATATTTTCATGAGATTGTTGAAACAGTTAGCCTGACAAAGTTTTGTTGGCTACACATTTTGCAGAGTTAAAAACAACTAGATCAGATAAGGATCAACAAAGAGTCTAGAGGAATGGAAGAGGAACAGGGGACATATAACTAGGAAGATGATATCAGAGGGATGGATATCCATTTGGGCATTGAAGGAACAAACTCCAATGGACATGGAGAAGGAAGGGATGAAAACATGAATATGGTAGAGACCATTAAAAATTTGTAGAAGGATGTCCAAAGCCATAAAGATGATAATGAAAGGCTTATTAGAGAGAAGGAGCAGCAGGATGACTTCAACATGAAGTTAATGCAGAGCTTGAACATAATAGAAAATAAATTGGATAAGGAGAGTGGCTCAAGCAAATCAGGAAATCACAAGTCTCCTGATGAGAAAAGAAGAACAAGAATTGCTAGTAGACATCACCACCACTCCCCAAGGCATTCCAATAAGAGATCACATAGCAGCTCAATTCCATCCCCTGTCAGGAATCATAAGAGGTCTAGTGTGGATGAGCTACGAGGAGAAATGAACAAAATCAAGCATCCTACATTTGATGGTGAGCACAAGAAGGATGAAGATGCAGAGATATGGTTGTTGGACATGAGAAATTATTTTCAATTGCATAATTATTCTTCTCATGCAGAAAGTAGAATTGCCATCTATCAACTCAGGGGAAAGTCATCCATGTGGTGGGATCAACTTGTGCAGGTGCATAAAATTAAAGAGAAAAAGTGTTACTTGGAGGGAATTCAAGAAGTATTTTGAGAAGAAATACTTGACTAAGAGATATTATGACAAGAAAATGAAATATTTATTTCAACTCAAGCTTGGGAGTATGACCATTGATGAATATGAAAGAAGGTTTTTAGAAATATTGAAGTGTGTCTCTTTCATCAAGGATGAGACAGTTAATATTCAAAGGTATTTGAGTGGATTTCCATCATTCATCAGTGAAAAAATACAGTATGATGATCCCAAGACATTGGAGGAGACCATAAGGTGAGCTAAATGCCTATATGATAAGAAAAAATCAAGGAAAACTTTCCAAAAATCTTGGGAAGACAAAAATAAATTCAATATGGATTAGAGGAAGAAGGAAACTAAGCCGCCATTCTTAAGAAATAATACTCAGGGACAACCAATTTCTAGAGAACCCAGAGCGATTGAAACAGGGGGTCAAAGGCCAAGGAAGCCACCTATTCAATGTTGGGGTTGTAAAGGAGATCATATGTTCGTAGATTGTCCTCGCAGAGGTGAAAAAGTGAGGACTGTTCACAATGTACAACAAGCTGAAATAGTGGATGACATGGGCATAAAAGTAACAAGGATCTATGTATCCCTAAACAACAAGCAAGCAGAGTATCAGTCACATATGATTGAAGTGGAAGGTATGATCAACAACCAAACCATTTTTATTTTAATTGATTCAGGAGCTATTCATAGTTATATAGATACTAAGATGGTGGAGAGTTTGAAATTTCCAAGAAGCAAGCATGGAAAATCTTGGTTGGTGCAGCTAGTTACCAGAGCCAAAAGAAAAGTTAATGAGATGGTTAATTCATGTCTTATGGACATGAATGGACAGAACACTAGGTCATATTTGAACATCTTGCCTTTAGGTTCCTATGAATGTCTAATTGTGATGGATTGGTTAGACCAACATCATGCTATCCTAGACTATCATAACAAGACATTTACTTGCTTGGATGAGGAAGAGAGCCTAAGGAGAGTACAGGTAATTCTCAGGGTAGTATCCATCATAGAAATTTTAGCATTGCAGCTGAAGAGATGTTACAGAAAAGGGTGTCAAATATTTGCAGCCCATATGGAGGAGACACCTAAAGATAAGAAGAAAAATTTGGAAAATCATGCAGTCCTAGAAGAGTTTGAAGATGTGTTCAAGGAGGTACCAAGACTACCCCCAAAGAGAGATATTGATTTCTCTATAAATTTAATGCCTGGAGCAGCTCCAGTGTTAAAGACTCCTTACATAATGAGTACACCAGAGCTGAAGGAGTTGCAAATGCAGCTTGAAGAACTTATAAATAAAGGATATATACACCCAATTGGGCCACCTTGAGGTGCCTCAGTATTGTTTGTGAAGAATAAATATGGGACATTAATATCGTGCATTGATTTCAAACAGTTGAATAAAGTGACTGTAAAGAACAAGTATCCTCTGCCAAGGATTGATGACCTCTTTGATCAATTGAAGGATGCAAAGATATTTTCAAAGATAGATATCAGGTCATGATACCATCAGGTAAGGATTAAATAGGAAGATATCAGCAAGACCTCCTTCAGGACAAGGTATGGTCATTATGAGTTCACAATGGTGCCATTTGGGTTGTCAAATGTACCAGTTGTTTTCATGTGCTTAATGAATGATGTTTTCCGTGAATATTTAGACAAGTTTTTCATTGTCTCTTTGGATGACATTCTTATATATTCTAAGTCATAAGAAGAGAATGAGTATCATTTGAGGATGGTGTTGCAATTATTAAGAGAGCATTAGTTGTATGCCGAATTGATCAAGTGCTCATTTTATCAGAAGAAAATTCATTATTTGGGACATATCATTTCAAAGAATGGGGTAGTAGTGGATCCTGAGAAGATAGAATCCATTAGAGAATGGTATGTGCCAAGGAATGTGACAGAGGTCATATCATTCATGGGCCTTGAAGGCTACTATAGGAGATTCATTGAAGGATTCTCAAAGATTGTACACCCAAACACTTCATTACAAAGAAAGGGTATGAAGTTTCAGTGTACATTGGATTGTGAAAAGGGTTTCCAACACTTGAAACAATTATTAACAAGTGTTCCAATACTAAGGATTGCAGACCCAAATGAAGAATTCATTGTATCAACATATGCATGAAAAGAAGGACCTGGTGGAGTCATTAGTCAAAATGGGTTTGTTATATGTTATGAATAAAAGAAGTTGAAGGAGCATGAAAGACACTATGTCATTCATGATTTGGAGTTGGTGGCCATAGTGTATGCCTTGAGTAAATGGATACACTACCTCATGGGGAAAAGGTTTGAGATAAGAACATACCATAATGGTCTGAAATATTTATTTGATCAACCAACTCTAAATGTTAGGCAAAGAAGATGGTTAGAATTTCTAAGTGAATATGACTTTTATATAAAACATATCAAGGGGAAAGAGCAAAAAGTGGTTGATGCACTCAGCAGAAGAGTGCATGAATTGCATGCTACAACCATTATCATGTGCCAATCAGATTTGAAAGACGGAATTATAGAGGCTTCCAAATCAGATTTGCAATACAAGGAATTAGTGGCAAAATTACAGCAAGGTAATTTGCAGAAGAAAATTGAAGATTATAAGCTAGATATTGATGAAATTCTCATGTACAGGGGCATAATTGATGTACCAAATTCTCATGAATTGAAAAATATGATATTGCGATAAATGCATAATGCACCTTATGATGGGAACACAGGTTATCAAAAAACTATTGCAGCTATCAAGAGCCAATATTATTCGCCAGGCATGAAGAAAGAGGTTGTTGATTTTATTGCCAAATGTTTAGAATGTCAAAAGGTAAAGGATGAGCATAGACACCTTGCTCATTTTCTACATCCATTACCCATTCCTGAGTGGAAGTGGGAATTTGTAACCATCGATTTCATCACCAAACTTCCCATAACAAACAAGCAACATGATTCTATCATGGTAGTGGTGGATAAGCTTACTAAAGCTGTCCATTTTATTCCAGTTCAGCTCACTCACAAGGCAACCAACATTGCTGATGTTTATATGAGATAAATTGCTCGATTGCATGGCATCCCCAAGAAAATTGTGTCTGACAGAGATCCAAAATTTACATCAAAATTTTGGAAAGGACTATTTAATGGATTTGGATCAAATTTGAATTTTAGTACAACTTATCATCCAGAATCAGATGGAAAAACAGAGAGGGTGAATCAAGTGATTGAAGATATGTTGAGGATGTATGTGATGGATAAACCATCAAAATGGAAAGACTACCTACACTTGGTAGAGTTTTCTTATAACAATGGGTACCAAACATCACTAAAGATGAGCCCATTTGAGGCACTTTATGGAAGAAAGTGCAACACACCAGTAAGTTGGGATAACCCAGTAGATAGAGCAGTTGTTGGGCTAGATTTTCTCAAGGAAATGGAGGAGAAAATGATAAAAATAAATCAAAATTTAAAGGCTGCCCAAGACAGGAAGAAAATCTATGTTGATAAGGGTAGAAATCACAGGGAATTTAAATTGGGAGACCATGTATTTTTGAAAGTGAAAGCCAACAGAACTTCCCTGAAGTTGGGAAATTGTTCAAAGTTGAAAGCTCGCTATTGTGGGCCATTTGAAATCCTAGAAAAGATTGTTCCAGTGGCTTATATGATTTCATTTCCTAAATCTATGTTTGTTCATAATGTATTCCATGTATCATTGCTCAAGAAATATATACCTGATGCTAATCATGTTATTGATTAGAATGTAATCTAGGTGGAGCAAGAAGGTGCTTTCCAAGTGCATCTGGTACGCATTCTGGACCTAAAAATCAAACAACTCCAGAATCAATCCATAGGGCTTATAAAGGTCCAATGGACCTGGTATAGTCCTAAGGACGCTACTTGGGAGCATGAGGATGCAATGCAGGCAGAATACCTTCATCATTTTGAGTATTTTTGAAATTTTGTTGTGTATGAGTACATAATGCAATGAGGACATTGCATAAATAAGGGGAGGGGATTGTAATATCCATAATCCCAAACCAATTGTAATGTAAATGAAAATGTACTTAAGTTGGTGAGTTGTTTGATATCATTTTTGGTATGCAACATTCATGGCATAGTGCATGTATGTACTGCATAGTAAAATGAGGAAGTGTGCACATTCCAGGATACCACGCGCAGCAACTAAAGTGTGCATGGTTTTGAGGCCAGTGAGCCTTTGTGTATATGATGTGTTTTATAGGCTAGTGATCCAGTTTTGTGATTATTAGGCCAGATAACCTAGATGTTAAAGACCAGTATGCCTACTTTTGTATATGTCTCAACATTAATATAAAATACATCGTTTCACACAGATCGACCACGATAAAAGAGTATGGGGGAATAAACTCCACTAGTTAGGGAAAGGGTGGGGGATAAAAGTTAAGGAAAAGGGGCTAAGCCATGGAATTTAAGCCAAAAATGAATATTATATTAATATTTCTTAAAGTATAAAGTACGGATAATTATTTTATCCTAAGTTATAAATATGGGGACAAGTGGGCCAAAGTAGCTCCCAACATGACAAGTGTCAAGTTAGGGACATGCATACATATTGTTTGGGCTTAGTTCATTTCCCATCATTCTTTCCATGATTACGCCCATCATTTAGTCATCTAGGAAATCATCCATGAGCATTCACACACTTATTGAGCTACCTTTTGTACCTTCATGTCATTGTACCTGAACCTGTATCCATAGCCATACTTGTTTGTGTAGTTGGTTAGCTTGGGAGCTGGACTGAAGAAGCGAGTTGTTAGGCTCGTGGGATATTGAAGAGGCGGGTTGTCAGGCCCATGAGCAATTCCTCTCTGGGTGAGAGAATTGTTGGTAATTGATTTCTTGAAGGTGCTAAACTGCAGCTACAGGGCTTTGAGACTTTCTGTTCGGCTTGTTTTTGAAGCCCGCAAAGGAAGTGGGGTAGCCGAAGGATTGTTGAGCAAAGAAGGGGCACACTTCCTGGGGTGGGACAGGCATGTGGGGAATGAGGGACAATAGGTTGTTAGTTTGAGTTGGCACCTGTGACAGAGTATTTCCTATTGTCTATGAGCCTTTATCCTGGTTAGGAATCCATTTACCTGGGTGGAGTTTAGTCCCAGCTTGAGGGTGACCCACTGTTGAGAGTGATGAGCAGTGTGGTCTAAGGCTGGGAGTTTTGTGGAAGGCATGCACACAGTTGGTGATATTCTTACCAAGATAAGTGTCAACTATGTGATAAATTTACACGCTGCATTATTATTTACGTGTTTATTTTTGTGGTTTTATCCTATGTGTGGTTATAATTGTCTTTATCACTATAGGTATTTCATGTATATGTTGCATGTATGTGTTTACTCTTATTTCAGTATGAATTTGTCCAATTACAAAATGCATTTTCTTGTTTACGTTTTATATATAAAGTTCTACAATAGTTCTATGTGTATATTTTTTAATTGCATGTAGTTCGAAAAATTTATATGGCATAGCTCAGTTTGATGTTCGGTATGTTACAGTATGTTCCACATAGAGAAAAAAAACATTCTCTCGTGTAGCATGCCTTGACGTGGGTGGTTGGGGATGTTACACATTGGACCAATAAATCCAAAGTCAAGAAAAGGACATATATATATATATCCTCACTACTATAGATTATTTTACAAAGTGGCTAGAAGCAGTGGCATTAAAAAAGGTTGATTCTAAAGAGTTGATTAAGTTTTTGAAAGATAATATTTTTTCAAGGTTCGGTGTCCCAAACAAATTCATCATTGATAATGGCTAGATTTTCCTTGGCTCAAAATTTACAGAATTTTGTGGAGAATATGGGATTCTTATGGGGTAGTCATAAAATTATTATCCACAAGGGAATGATCTTGCAGAATCCACTAATAAGACACTCATTCCGATATTGAAGAAAACTATTGATAAGAACCAAACAAATTTACATTTGAAGTTGATTGATTCTTTGTGGGTGAGTAGAATGACTCTGAAAGATAATACTGGGATGTCTTGATACACATTGGTTTATGGGAAAGAAGCAAAAAATCCAATTAGCCTCGAGCTAAATGCCTTAAATTTTGTAGTTAATATAGAGGATGCAGAAGATAGTTCACCTATGCAAAAAAGAGTCACTCAGTTATTGAAATTGGATGAAGAACGAAGTAAATCCTTGAATAGAACATCTCAGATATAACAAAGTATGAAAATCTATTTTGATCAGAATGCAACCATAAAGGATTTTCAAAAGGTAGAACTGGTGTTACTCTAGAACAAAGATAAGGAGAAACCATTGATGCACACAAAATTCAAAGCACTTTGGGTTGGATTATAAAAAATTTAAAATATCCTGGGTTTTAATTATTATATGCTCAAAGATATGAAGTGTAAAATTTTAATGCTTCCTGTTAATGGGAAACATTTGAAAGGTTTCTTCTCCTAAAATTTTCTCATTTCCTTGTACATAATTTTTCTTTTACTTAGTTTGTATATACTTACCTTTTGAATCCATATCCCAATCGATGGAAGCACCTGGTCATGAAGATTCTAGACTCTTGACAACCCACGGGGGTTTATCATCCCATAGTTGGAGTCAAATTTTGAGGTCATTTCCCATTTTTGGGTTTTCCTTCCCTGTTCTATCTTCCCAACTTCTTATTTCCATTTATTTTCCCTCTTCTACACATCCCATTGATTCCCTTTTTATTTTATCCTTTCTTCTCTCCATTTCTAGGTACCATACTTAGTCGTATTTCAATAATCGACGGGTTTGTGGGTTGGCAGGTTGGTGGACCTTCATCTCCATCAACTTTCCCATGTCATAAGTTTGTTTCTACACTTATCCATTTTTTTCAATTTCACGGGTTCATGCCCTCATCCTCCAAGTTCAGTGATCTTCACTTTTCACCCCAAGTTTTGTGATCCACATTTTGACCAACAGATTTTTTGTGGGTTCCTAGCCCCAAAGTATTTATTCGTGTTGCACACAATTCCGACTGACCACCTTTCTACACTTCACATATTTTTTATTTTCCATAACTGTGGGTTCACAGTTCCCGGGTTGGCGGGTTCATGAAAAGATCCATATTAAAACTCGCTCTCGTCCATCCTCGTCATTCTCTTGCATTTCCCAATATGCATTAAGTGTTGTCTAATGCTAAAAACTATTGTGCAGGATCTGAAAAGATCATCATTAATGTCAAAAGGTTTGAGGAATTACTCATTAAATTGCATTAAATCTCCATTTTCCAAGGGATTAAATTGTCATCATCTCTTCGAAAAGATGTATTTGAGGTTATTATCCAGCTAAAGAAATACTCCCATCAAGCTATGGAAGTATTAGCTAGACAATAGTTTTGTGGTGATAATTTAAATATCTTTAGTCGTGAAGACCAGAACTTAAAGTGGTCAAGAGCATATTAATATTATTCCTCTCCTCCTACATAGAAAGACGTAATTTGGGAATCTAGAATCGCTCATGACAGGTGTGTTCCTAAGGTTTTTTATTTTAAAGAACTTGTTGCATGGTGTGTGAACAATTACATCCCAATCTAGAGAATTATACAACTCCAAGATCATTCTCTGATTTCCCTTTCACAACATTTTTTTCGCAAGATGTTGAACTCCCAGAGTCGAAACTTGCTTTCAAAGGAAAAGACTAGAGAGATTTTTTAAAGAAATTGAATGGTTGTTACCAGGTTGACAGGTCAAGAAATCATTACTTCTATATCTTGCATGATTTAATATATTTTTTATTTTACAGTGAAATATCAGGCCATATTTGACTAGGGAAGACTGATTTCTATCGAAATATTATCTTAGTTATCACACTATAAAAAGGACAAAAAATTATTTGTGCCTTCCTATCTGATATTCACTATTGTGTATTGTTGTCAATTACCAAAATTAACCATAAGTAAGAGGGTGAATCATGAAATAGATTCAATTACCTTATGGTATTAGGAACTATGGAGACATAAGACCCCTCTATATATTTATGAAGTTTATAATGATTTTGTTTCAGTCTTCAAAGGGTTGTTGTTGGGTGAAAATAATTCAAGGATATATGAATAAGCTAACATATTCTTAGAGAAAAAAGGAACAATAGAACAAATGGAGAATCACAGTGTCATAAGGATATTATGATCAAAATAAAATCCTTCTTTTCTCCAATATCATGTATTTGACAAACTATTTATGACAGAGGTGACAAGGAAATATAACTTTTGGCTACATTTTTTCCATGAAAAAAGGAAAAAGCAATTTATTCCCCTACCATGGAAGATTGGAGATTTCATGTTCCGAAATATAAATAAAATTGATGAGTTTGAAAATCACTTCAACAATGTGAATTTAAAGTATGATGAAAGGATAAAAGTCTTTGATCCAAACAAAATATTTGTCGAACATATTATTTTAGTGGGATTCAGTAACTAGTTCATCCATACTATGTTGAATGAAGAAGCAGAAGGTAACAACCAAAGTACTCTTGTACACGATGTTGGTGACCTAGAAACATTACTTAGTAGTAATGATTTTTATAAGCAAAGGGGAAAAAGTCCCAATCAAAGGAGGGTTGAATCTCTAGTTGTTGCTCCCAAGAATACCACATCTTGGAGCAATGCTCCAATGGATGACCCACTTTAAAAATGTTGTAAACATAAGCTCTCATGAGAAAGAAAAGGAACAATTTAGTGCAAGAGGAAGAGGGTAATAATATAGAAAATGACATCCAAATATTTTCTCTAGAGGACATGGAGCTAGAAGTAGATATTGAGAAAATATTTCCCACAATGGAACAACGCGAAAATATGGCTCAACAAAATTATTTATTGGAAGTTGTTTTGAATGAGACCTTTAGTGAAGAATAATCCTTCACTTTTCAAAGTGTTGTTTTTTATAAATAATATACAAAATTCATTGTAGAAAGAAGTGACCAAAAGAATAAAAATGGAAAGTCTCGTTTAGAGGTCGACCCGAAGGACATGCAACCATCACAAATTTCCAAAATCCATAGGGAAATTGGGGATGCTCTTGATGATTCTACTGATGGTTTGGAATATGAAAATTCTAAGTTAAAATAAAGGATCAGAGAATCGAAAATTTCCTTAATGCCTCTTCCAATCCTAGCAAGTCCTTTTTCAATGGTTAAACTGACTACACCTGCTATTACCTTAAAATGATATTCTAGTTTACTCATGGAAGTCCGAAGATATGTAGAGAAAAACATTAAAAAGAGAATGTAATTGATAATAGAAGCATGGGAGGTATAAAAAAATATTGTTTCTTTCGGCTCAAGGGCACATGCTTTTCATGAGTATATGCAAGTTGATTTAAAGAATGAATAAGGTTTCTATGTTGATGTTGTCTTTCCATTTGGAATAAAAGTCTCAAACATTACAAAATTGAAAAAAAGAGAAGAGGATATGCCTTCTCCAAGTCGAATTAAACAATTGAATGCTTGTTAGAAAGAAAAGATCAATAATTTGAATAACATTGTCCAAGCATGCAGCGAAACCATAGTAAAAAGAGAAGAATTGTTCAAAAGACTCACAGAGATAGATCTAGTAGGAAGCACTGAAGAAGTACGAGACCCTAAGTTAATTCTCAATTCAATGTTTATGACAAAGAAACAATTTGATGAACAAATTGATATATTAAAGGGGTTATCAGCTGAGAAAGCTTATGGCATAATTGAATATAATGAAGAAGATATAGATAATTGGTTGGTTGATTATTCTATAAAAAATCAAGATATTGAGGAGGAAATACATGGAATTTCTCATGACTTAAGAGACTTGGAAGGTGAATTATTCAATATTAAAATTAGGCATGAAATAAAGGTTGCACCAATGAAAAACTACATTGAAGATTCGTTAAAAAAGGAAATTGATAAATAAACCAAAGAAGGCTAAGAAGCGACGGTTGAGATGGTTCCTATAACCATCAATGAGAAAAATAAAAGGGTAGCAGCAAGAAAGTGAACGAGAAATAGGACATCACAGTAATTTTATGCTGATCACATATTTCTTTCTTTATCAGTTTTTCATCTAGTTACTCCTCTTCTTTGACTAGAAAGGTTTAACCAAAATCTGATAACTTCTTCTTGTATTCATTCCAGTTCTTTCTATTTTTTCATCGCCCACCATCTTCTTTCCACAACTTAATTCTTTTTTATATTTTCTTTATGGTCCATGGGAGCCCCAATCCCATTCCTAAGGATAAACACATTTAAATTTCAAACCTTTGTAACAAACTCTATATTTTTCAAAAATCCAAAGAGAACTATTTTGGGATCAATTTTGATTGTATTTTATAACTCTTAGTTTTGAGTATAAAATATTTGAGATTGATCTATCAATTTCTTTATTTTAGCTCCACATGTGTTTACTCTATTAAAGTTCTCTTATGCATGCAAACCATTTTCTTTTTTTTATGTGATCATAAATCTTTAGTTTAACTATGATGGATGTGAGGAAATTTTGTTTATCTTTGTCAAATATGTGATGTGTGAGGTTCCTGGTCATCTCTCAAGAACTCTCTTTAAAAACTAAACTTTTTATTTTAATGCTATCTATATATTTCTTTGAATATCATAGAGGACTTTCTCAAAATCCTATATTATTTTAAAAATTTATAATTCCAAGAAAATATTGAAACAAAGAGGACTAACACCTCTATAAAAACACAGGGGAATTTGTATCCCTGTGAGGTTTTTTGTTTTGTCCTAACGGATTCAAGCATTAACACCACCCTTGCACCCACACATGGAGATATTTTACTCACTGGTCCTTTTCGGTGAAATATTCTCATCGTCGGTAAAAAAAAAATAATCCCACGTATGTTCTTTCCCTTATGCATTTTTTATGATGACAATGTTCACACATATCATCGATGAATGAGATTCAGTTCATCCTATGACTAATATCATCCTAGAAATTGCAGATTCTTTCATGAATGTTGAACCAATGCGGTCCCTTGACCTGTCCCACACGATTATGTTAACATCTTATCACAATAATTAAGGAGAATTTTTTTTTTGAGTGATAATATTATTGATTATTATAAGCCTATTACATACCATTGAAAAATCTCATCGAAATTAATGATATATTTAAAAATTTTCGTCGTCAAAGGATCATACCATGGTCTTAATCAATAGATTTTTATATTACAAACTTCTGACGATGACTACTTTTCGGCGATCTCTTCCTCCTATCTATTATGCTCCTATGAAGATACAATTAACGGTTATAAAATTTGGACTACCTATGATAAAAATTATGCCATCATGTATGACTCTTATCGAGTCGAAGTTGTAATGCATTTTTTAATTAATTGCACTTAGGATTGAAGGGAATTTAAGGAGCGTTAAAACATTATCTAGACTTAATTTTTCCCACTTTTCTATATTTTCACTAAGAAAGATAGGAGTTGTTGATTTCGAAGGTCTAATATGTTGCCATGTCAATTATTGTCCCTATTCTACGAGGAAGTATTTTGTAAATAATTTAGTATTCATTATTTGTATCACTGTGGTAATGCTTTGATTTTCTCAATTGTATGTTTTACGTAGGTGGAAAAATGTCCCAGATGCTAACGAGAAAAGGAAAAATTCAAACATTTGCCACACCTGTTCTTACCAAAATACTAGAATCTTTCAATTTTCCCGATACTAATAGCCACGATGGATGGAACACTATCTCAACTATTATGAAAATTTTGACATGTTCAATAATGAAAGATTCATTTCTAATGATCGAAACATTGAAGAGTACAGAAACATTCTTGAGAGAGGTATCCACACAATAGTTTCTCACCCAGAGCTCTTCCCTTACAACGATGTCACAAGGTGGCACTTTGCACATTTGCAGAAGGATATGATATTGATAGTCAATTCTTTGGACCTCCAAATTGTGTCACTTAAGGTAGAAAATATCCAAACCATATATAAGACCCATGAATGTATTGTTCCTCTAAACAATTCATTCCTAGACAAGTTTTGGGTTGAGCATGAGGATTTTGAAACATCGATGGAAGATTGGTTCTTCAATGAAGAATGGCCAGTGAAAAAGGGAGAAATAAATGTCCCAATAAAGTATTTGAAAATCCCATACATAATTCTAATTACAATGATCTACATACTTTATGGCGAGGAAGACAACACACATTTCAAAATGGAATGGTTTCCTATGGCTTACACGGTGGTTAAAATTGGCTAATATTTCAACTAGGGAAGCATCCTATCATTCAACATTTCAAATCATGTCTTGTATGCCAAAGGTATGGAAAAACTTGGTTTCTACATGTCGTCCTATATTATAGATTCTATCTATTCAGCCAATTCCCTCCCTACATTTAATTGGGCTAGGACTCAAAATAAACGTCCTATCTATATATATTGTCCCCAATTATGGGAAGCCAAATGTAAGGAGAATTTTTATGATATCTTTTATTATTTCCTTTTCCCCTTATACAAGCCCATCTTTGGATTTTTCCCACATAGGATTTCTCCAGGTGTTAGAAAATCCCTAAGGGGAATTGGGGACTAGTGTATGAATAAATACTATACATATGCCAGGATATTCAGGGCCATAGGACCACCACACTTGCTACCAAATATGTTCTTGATAATCTATTGGACAGAGAAATATCATATTAGACTATGAATAAGTGATCCATGACTTATTTATCAAAAAATAAAAAAAGGTATTGGCCCAATTTTCCCCTTCATATAGGCACGTTTTCCCTTAAGAACAAAAAGCAAGTTGAAAAAGAAGCAGAAACCCTAAAGGTGTTGGACACACCTACCACACTTAGAGGGGGGGTGAATGAGTGTGGGGCTCTTTTTCCCAAAACTTCCCTCTTGCACAAAAACTCATCAATTAGCATTCAACATTTATTCATTACCCATTGTTGTCATTTATAACCAGTTAGATGTGAGCACATATCAACAACATATATCAGGAATATATCATCAACAAGTCATCACCACAATGAACACAAAGAACACAAGATGTATGTACAATTTTCTTTTTATTACGGATTACAATCCTTGGGGTTTATCAGCAACAACTGAATAGAGTACAACTCTACAAGAGAACCAGCTCTATATGAAAGACTCAGCTTGCATTCTCAGCACCAACTAAGATGAGGCAACAATCCTCAACAGATATCAATCTGTACCATAAACAAGAGCATCAACCATGCACCAATATGTAATCAACCTGTACCATAAACAAGTGAATCCAACCATGTACCAAGTATATACCAATCATGTTTCAACCACTCATCAACAATGACTCATCAATATGTACCAACATCATCAACTATACACCTCATGTATGTGCCAACTCATCAACTACTTGTCTCAACCATGTACTCAACATGTACCTCAACCAAAAGCCCTCATCAATTTCAT
>JASDQU011245491.1:1387-26006 GCA_032191745.1 Picea mariana | reverse complement strand
TTGATAAGTTATAACATGTATGATTTGAAAAAAAAAAAAAATGGGCCTCATGTGTGTATAAAATGTATTCATTATTGACATATCGGAATTGGTGATGTATGAATGTAATTGGGTATTTCAAGGAGGTTCTCCTATACTTTAAAGAGTTATTGTGTAACTTATATCTCTTTTCTATCTTGGAGTTGTCCTCTATGATTACATTGATGTACATGGTGTGTACTTATGTTCAGTTATGATATCTTAAGAATTTTGTTCAAAACATTTGGTATATTCACAATTTACACATGAGACCCCTTTTCTATTAGGTTGACCCTATTACATATATATTTACACATCACATGTGCATTTAGCACTAGATATACCCCCCCTTGGGGTCATATGACAAAACAATAAGGTGCGATTAGAAAAATTTGCTATGAACTAGACTCCCTTTCACACATAGATTTGAATATTCATCCTAATATATTGTTCAGAATATGCATGAACCTATGGGTGGTTGTATATGTGTGGGCTATGTTGAAGACCGAGAGAGAAGGACGTAGGGTGAGGGACTCCTAGGACATAAAATTTGGAAATATAATTAGAGAAAAAACATTCTAGTGTGGAGATGAATGACTCTAGGAAGGTGGTTAATTTATCCATCCACAAGTTGAGTGTTGATGGAATCAAAATTTTGAAAAAAGGATTGCATTTTTTCCTTACTCCTAAAATCCTCTTGGTTGAGAGAATTGTTTGTAGCATTGAAGATAGTATCAAAAATTTGAGCAGTGAGGGCCAAGAAGACACTATATGTGATTGTGCATCAGTGCTAAATAGTGAAAAACTTCCAAAAATAAATTTGAGTAAGAAAGAACATTAAGGCCTCATAAACCTAAGGAATAATGATAACATCATGGCTCTCAAAGTTGACAAAGTAGGGGCCACTGTGGTCATGAACGAAATGGACCACAACACTAAAATTAATGAGCACCTCACTAGAAGTGGAAGCTACATAAATATAAGTAGCAACCCAATATATATAATAATTAAATAAGTAAAAAAAATTATTATCGAATTTTACCTAGATTAAAGGACAAAGAAATGACTTACTCCTAGCTGCCAGATCACCCCAAGAATGTATGGATTACCAAAAATCTAGAAGGAAGGGGTTTCACTTAGACTAACTGTCAACATAATTGGTTCCCCAAACTATGATGTCAAGAAGCATGTAGCGAATCTCTTAGGACCTTCGGTTGGAAACAAAGACTCTTACATCAAATATTCAAGTGATTTTGTGAAACTCATCACCGATGAAGTTGAACCAAGGGATACATTCATTAGTTTCAATGTAGCTTATAATTTCACTAAAATCCCATTGAATGAAGTTTTTCAGGTTATCAATGAAGTTACAGACTTATTAATCCATAAACGGTGGGCCTGTGGCCTAATCATTTTGTCAACAAATATATTTTCAAAATTAAATATTATTCTCAATATATTTTAAGGTACACACTCTTCATCAAGAGAAGTGTAATGAAATGGTGCAACATCCCCAGTAATTTACTATTATAAGATTATTTCCCTTTTCCCAAACATTAATGAAATTGTATATAAGATAAATAAATGAGTATACAGTAAAATAAGATTGCTACATGCCACAAGAAACTCATCCTCCCTCAAATCATTGTGTATAAGACTGGGATAAATTAATCTATAGTGTGATATATGTTGTAATATTCAATAAATGAGCACAATCATCCTCAATAGGGAAATCAATGTCGCGCTCTGTGCATACAATTAAAGGAACAACCAAAAAAATACCCAATGTTGTGCAAGCATACCAAGAGATTGTTTAATGGTGAATTTATTCAACTGTAGAAGGGATCATCCATAAGAATGTGTTTTTCATTTCTCATAAATACATAAATACCTCTCACTGAAAAAACAACTAATAGATAAATCACACACACCACATTCACAGTAGGTTAAACGTACCATAATTAACATATATTTATTTTTGCTAAGAAAATTATTTACAAATGGTGAGTTGTGCATGCTAAAAAATATCGTACATTGTTATTCACTAAAAAAAATGCAAATGGCCATGTCTCATATATTCCTTCGCTCATTGTGGATATGCTCCTTGGCTCCATCATCCATGATCCTTAAACAAGCTACACACTTCGAGCTCTCATCTCTTCAAACTTCCAATATTATCCTTGCATCCCCTTTCATTGAGGTTTTTAGGACACCCCTCAGTTTTTTAATGGGATACCTTTAGAAGGAAAACCATCACATATGTTCATTTCCACTTCCAATTCACGAAGAATAAAAAATAAAATTAAATGAAATGAAACATATTTTTTACAAAATTTTCAAACATTTTTCCCATTTGTAGGTTTTTGGTCCCTAAAAGATTCAAATCCTTCAATCTTATTCTTCTTATTATATCATCAAGAAGACTCCAAACATATCAAAAGAAGGATGCCTTCATTGTAGGATAGATGATAAGAGTTGATAAGGGGTTTCCTTTTGCATAACCTTGATGTTCATCTCATGGTTGTAGAGTAAATTAACTATTGCAATAGGTTGTTGGACTACCACTTCTCCTTGGGCTGAAGGATCCAACAATTCCTCTTTCCCCTTGACCTTGACTCTACAATCTTTCTTCTTGGTTTTTTGTCTCTTAGGATGGAGTTCTAGGTGAAGCCTCCAAAATTTGGCCTCCCAATGTCCAATCAATAAACATTATTGGGAATAGTTCTTGCATGGGCTTCTTGGCCTTCTACAGTTACAACAATTGCTAGCCTTATGACCCATTTTATTGCAATAGAAAAAAAATACTCCATACCGCTTTGACTTGTGATGATTCTCATTAGCTTGGTTACTTGGTCCCCTGATATTTGGAGCGAATATGGATGGAAAAATCATCTCTTTTCTACCCTCTTCCAAGCTTTGAAAAAAATATTTTAGTAGCTTGATGCACATGGATTGTTTTTTGGAATGAAAGTGGTTTGATTTTCACTTGTGCTCACTTCTTGTACATTTAACCCTATGCCTTCATTCTTGGGCCTCTACTAAGATACAATCATAATCCCTTTTCCTTCATTTCCTATCCCTTGGACATCATAGCCCATTTGCTTCATTAGATTGGAATCAATGAATATAGTGTGATTCTCAAAGTCACCAAGGGTATTAGAAGGAGAGTTTACCATGTTTTTGTTTTTCATGGTGTTAGCTTCGGCAATGGCGATGGAAAGGGATTTATTGGTCTCTTGTACAATTGCTTCTAGATACTTCAAGGCCTCTTCCTTCACTACCAAGTCTTAGTATAGGTGAGCAGTGAACTCAATGAACCTCTCCTACTGTCAATTATACAACTCAATGAACTTCTCCCCCAACTATAAGAGTTTCAATATTCTCTTGTCTAATTCTACCCTCATGGCAGTGAAGGAGTCCTTGCACTTGGAAATCACTTTATCTATCTCATCTTCTCTCTACATCCAATACTAGGTTTATTATTGGATTTGTCTGTTGAAGTCTCTCAACTCTTCTAGCTTCTCCCTATTGAATTATTTTCCCATTGTTGGTTCTTCAATTTATCTAACAAACCTTCTCTGATACGATATGATCCGTAAATAGTGGGACTATTGCCTGACTGTTTCATCAACACATATATCTGTGGAATAAAATATGATTCTAATTATATTTTAAGGATAAAACACTCTTCATCAAGAGTTCTATGAGTAAATTGTGCAACAAACCTACTAACTAATTGCTATAAGCCTATTTCCCTTTTCCAAAACATTAATAAAATTGTATATAAGATAAATAAATGATTATACAGTAAACTGAGATTGATAGAGGCCGCAAGAAACTCAACCTCCCTCAAATTTTTGTGTGTAAGACTTGGATATATAAATATTTTTCATGCTAGATGTTGGAAGACTCAATAAATGAACCGAATCATCCCTAATTAAATGGAAATTAATGTCGAGGTTTGTGCGCACAATTAAAGGAACAATAAAAAAACCCAATGTTGTGCCAACACACCAAGCGATTGTTTAAGGTGAAATTATTCAATAAAATAATGGATCATATGTGATCATGGGTCGTTCATTTCTCATAAACATGGGACTTCCTCTCACTAAAACAAACAATTAATATAGAAATCACACACACCATGTAACAACCCTAAGTAATTAATCAATTGTCATGATTTAAATAATTGTTTAATGTATATTAGTTTAATTAATTAATTAATTGATTGTCCTGATTAAATATTTGTTTAATGTATATTAGTTTAATTAGTTAATCAATTAATAATCATGATTAAATATTTGTTTAAGGAATATTGGTTTAATAAATTAATAATTTTCATTTTGAGACTTACTATATCGGTAGATGACCCATTAATGAAAAGGGGATAAGATGGTTGACACTTAATGGAGGGATAAGGTGGGTGAGACTTAATGAAGGGAGAAAGCGATGAATAAGAAAGGGGGGAAAGTAGGATAAGAAGGGGTGTAAAACACTTGGGAAAGGGGGAATTTTGGGTTTTGGGGAGCAATTATTATCATGGGGGAGGATTGTATTGTTGGTTTTGGCTAGAGGAGCTTGCTAGAGGATTGTATTACTGGTTTTTCTTGAGGAGCTTGTTGGAGGATTGTCACAGGGGGCACCTGTTGTTGGGAATTTTCGGTTCGGGGGCCAGGAGACCGTAAGGAATTCTGGAGCTGGGGAGTCGGATAGGCTGTTCCTAGTTGGCTGGGAGATTATTTGGTTTTGGGCAGAGCTTCAAGCAGAGTTGGAGAACAATAATAACATCAGTTGGAGGTATGTATTTTCATTATTATGTTGTGTTATATGGCTTATTATCATACTGCTCATAAATCGTAATTCTACTGTACATGGTTATATGATGAATAATGAATGGTTATATGCTAAATAATGAATGGTTATTTGGTTATATGTTGAATAATGAATTGTAAAGAATTTAGGATAACATTTCTCTATTTAAACTTAAGTTTTATAAGGCTCTATAGGAGAGGCTTTACACATGGTATTAGAGAACTAGTTTAAAATATGGAGCCAAGGGCCTACCCACCTACCCGCATGTAAGAAGGAAAGTTCAGGAATGGAAATGTTCCAACCAAAAAATTAAAACAACCCTTGATATAGTTATATTGAAACCCTGAATAAATTGTGTACGGTAAATATATATCGAAAGAAGCTTGAAAACCTGCAACCTGAAAACCCTAGGAAAAGGGCCCTGAAACCCTTTAATTAGGTATAAATCTAAGCTCAATCTCCAAGCAACCTACAAGACCAAATAATAAATAATAATAATAAAAAAAACAACAAATTTTAAACACTTGTTTTTAAGAAAATAGACTTATGTATATATTGAAATATATAGAAGAAGTATATATATAAAAAAAAATGTTTAAACCCTGAGGTTTTGAGGTCAGATGCAACCATATAATCTGGGTAGTGGACTGTATTAAGAGCAATAAAACTAATTAATGCTACCACCATTACCATTTCCCCTCACACCTCACTCTTACTTTGCGTATAATATCCACCCTTTTCAAGATGTATACGCTCACACTCAAAATTCTAACTCGAGACCTCCCACTACACTATAATTATTCCAACCAGTTGCAAGTCTTTGGAATTTAGCAGGACAACCCAATAATTACACTGAAAATCACAAATCTAGCACAATTTATTCAAAAGGGTTGATTAAACAATGGTACCCATTGGAATAATTGCTCTAAATAATGGGACGAGAGGACCAATATGTCTCTTCAAGTTCATAAGGCGCTTTCCTTTCAATCCAACACAACACAGAATATCAAATCCTATTCCTCGAGATCAACCACCAAGACAAGAAAGGAGCCCACCAAGACATAAGAGTGCATTACGCGTAGCTTTGACGGACAAGGGGATGACGAGACATTGTGGCGACTCATGGAGATTCGAACATTTGACTTCATGATAGCAGAAGAAACTATAGAAGACAAGGCTATAGCTCTAACCAGTGTAGAATCCATGGCAGTTGATGAGCAGAAAATGTTAAACACGAGGTCCAATCTCCAAGTGTAGGTCACATAGAAAAGTCACAACACAACATACAGATCGGGATCTGGCACAAACTAAGCATCAAGCATAGGAAGGAGAGACCACAATGGACTCATTGCGCACAGGATAACACATTAACACAAAACATAACACAAAGCAACAACGCATAACAAGCCCAACGCCAAAGCCAAGGGAGGAGCCCACAAGAGGTGACTACATTTTAAAACACATAGTTCAGTGCCCAACGACCAAACGAGATCGAGCCAAGAACCTGCAACACAAAACAAGTCAATCAAGACCAAGCTCCCAAATGCCAAGAATCAAGTCACATGGAGGAGAATCTCATAAGGGGGGGGGGGAAAGGAGTGAGCTCCCGAGCGAGGGTTAAAAAAAAATAAAAAATTTGCATGTATATTACTCACAAACAAAACAAAAAACGGAGGTCTTACACAGGGTCACCATGAAATGAATCCGCAGACCCTCGTAGGTATTACACGGGTCACCTAAAGTGAATCCGTAGACCCTGAACAGTGAGATTTATGGAAAAATGATCCGCTGGGCAAGCATACGCTCGAGTTTCAATCTCCAAACATACATATAAAATAATGGGTCTTTTGCCCATTTCTCTTTCTTATCCAAATATTAAGTCAATTTCCATTCCTTGTTCGGTCTACCAAACCTATCATCATGTCAAACTAACACATGCAGTGCCAAGGAGGGAGCCCGCAAAATGGTGCACTATGGCAATACAGTCGAGCTCTTGAGATTTGGCAACCGCCATTACCAGCCTACTTCCTCTGTAAATCATTCAAGCCAAGCCACAAATACAACACACAGCTCAACTCCAAGCCATGAGCCATAAAACGCCCAAGAAGGAGAAGCCATGAGAGAAAGACCATGGGTGGAGTGACAAGAATAGGGAAAAGCTCGTGTGCTGGAGTTAGAAAACACAGGCGTAAGTTCACAATTAGGGTTTGTGAGGGTTTGAGTAGTTGTTTTCTTTTTTTATATTTTAGTGTATGTTTAAATAGGTCGAAAAAGAGGGAGGGAGAAAGTGGACCTCATGCGAGGATCCACCGCTGCTTGATTTTTTTAATTTTTTTTTTAATTATTATTTTTTCTATTTTTATTTTAATTACTTTAATTTTATTTTAAACCTTTGGGTTTTAATTATTTAAAACATAAATAATTAATTTCAATTTTTTTAATTTGATTTCAAAGCATTGATAATAGTAATTAATTAATTAGTTTAATTTAATTAATTAATTAATCATTCAAAAATTAATTAACTAGGGATTTGAATGATTAATTAATTAAATGCGTAATTAACATTAACATATTTAATAATATTTAATAATTAACATAACATTGTGATACTAATAAAATTTATTTTTGGATTAGATTAAATTTTTGTTGGAGCGGACGGGTTTTGAATCGGCGACCTATCCACTACACCATGATAGTAATGATAGGTTAAATGTGTTGATTAAGGTGAGAGACTGAATAGTTTTCTTACGCGAAGACAACGATATTAGAGGCTTTCGACCCTAACCTAGCCACTTCCCCTAAAGAGAGTAACGCCTGTTTCCAGACAAGTAAAAAAAACTTACGCCTAACCCTGTTTTTAGGTTTAAGTTGCACAAATGTGAATTTGGTTGATGCAGATTCAATTATACAGGATGGTTAGGACTCAAGGAAATCGAGGCAGAGGGACATCATTGCAGAGACTGCCAATGCCGCCACCACCACCACCACCATCGCCTGAATTAGCTCTCATTTTACACTCTTTGGAGGCCATAAATGAGACTTTAAAGGGGCATCATCCAACAGGGATCGAAGTGGAGCCCCCACCATCTGTAATGGGTAATCTTGAAGTGTTAAGGGATTCATGGGGAGGGCCTCCACCCGAGGACATCACTAGAGAACTGCAGAAGATCAAACTTCCATAGTTCGTCGGAGGTCGTGCCAGTGAACGTGCAGAGGCATGGTTGGAAGGAATGACAATATGTTTCTCCTTAAGAGACTATGCTTCCACATCAAATGAGAAAATAAAAATATTTCAGTTAAGGGACAGTTCCTTGAATTGGTGGGGCAACCTAGTGAGGCAGGTGCACCTTACCCTAGACACCATCTCTTGGTAACTTTTTGAGGAAAGGTTCCGAAGGAAATATCTACCAACTTACTATGAGGAACAATAGGTGCGAGCATTTCATTCTCTAGTATAGGGAAATAGGATCGTGGAAGAGTACAAGATCAAGTTTATGGAATTGGTAAAATATGTTTCGTACATGGATAATGATCAATGACAGGGAGAACACTTTGTCTATGGGTTAAACCTAAAGAAAAGGGCCATGGTGCAGATGTGGAAACCATCTTCAGTAGTGGAAGCAGTTGAAAATGCATGCTATGCTGAGGAACACATGAACTTAAATGGAGGTATGAGATCGACATTTCCACATCATCCTGGATTTGTGGGGAAGGCCCCTAGGACCTTCTCCAGGGGAGGGAGCTCTAGGCCACCTCCTTATGGTAATAGAGTCTCACCAAGGACATTTGCCACAAGTATTTCAATGGCAGCAATTGCATCATCCCATTCATCACTAGTGACACAAGAAGGTTCATGACCTTCTCAGGGAGCAGCTAGTAGGGGCAGGGTTTCTAGGGGAAGCAACTCATTTCAGAGACTGTCACAGAGTAGTGCGCAGGTTCAATCTCGTATTACATGTTGGGGATGTGGAGGACCCCATTACCAATGTGATTTCCCAGAGTCACAAGCAGGATTTGTGCATAGAGAAGGAAAGGCCCCGATGGGAAGAGCGAGTGGAAGACACCAGATTTATGAAGCAGTTAATAATCACTAGGCAGAAAACCAATCCAGGGTAGTGGAATCGTCAGGTACACTAAATCATATCAATGTTAAAATTTTATTTGATTCTAGTGCTATAGATAGTTTCATTTCACCTTCTGCATTAGAAAAGAGTGGGTTGGCAGCCTATGAGCACAATGACTTTAAACAATTCGAGATGGATTCGGGGGAAAAAAAAGCAGTAGGACCTAGCATTGATAACTGTCTAGTAGACTTGGGAGTGTGTACTACTAGTTTGAAGGTATACATCACTGCTCTCGGGATGTATGACCTAATCATTGGAATGGATTGGTTAGAATCCCATCGAGCTATGGTAGATTGTTTCACAAAAAGGGTGCTTTGTGTTGAAGATGAAATAAGGCCAGTAGAGATCCACGGTGTATGGAGAAAGGTGTCTCTACTCTTTTTCTCAACTATGAAGGTTAAGTTGTGCATGAGGCAAGGGTGCCAAGTATATGTAGTGGAAGAAATGTATGAAAGGAAAGGACTCTCCTTGGATCAGTACCTTCTATTGTCAGAATTTAAGGATGTTTTTCCAAATGAGTTGCTAGGGTTACCTCCTGAGAGGGAGCTTGATTTACTATTGATCTAAAACCTAGTGCAAAACCAATTTCCAAGACTCCATATAGGATGACAGCACTAGAACTTTGTGAGTTGCAGATGCAGTTAAAAGAGCTACTCGACTTAGGGCTAATAAGGCCCAGTGTCTCACCTTGGGGTGCACCAATAATTTTTGTGAAGTAGAAGGATGGTTCATTATGAATGTGTATAGATTACAGGGACTTGAACCATGCTACAATGAAAAATAGGTACCCAATTCCGTGAATAGATGATGTCTTTGATCAAATGGAAGGTGCAACGGTATTCTCAAAAATTGATTTGTGATCAGGGTATCATCAGTTAAGGATTAAGGAAGGTGATATTCCTAAAACTTCCTTTCAAACTCGATTTGGGCATTATGAGTTCATTGTAGTACCTTTTGGATTAACCAATGCGCCAGCAGTATTCATGAGTGTCATGAATGGTGTATTCCGGAAATACTTCTAGACCTCTTTGTACAAGTATTTTTAGATGATATCCTCATCTATTTCAAGAACAAAAGAGAGCATGAGGAACACTTGCGAGTGTTGTTGTCCTACCTTAGAGAGAACAAATTGTATGGGAAGTTGTCAAAGTGCTCCTTATTCTAGAAATAAATCCACTATTTAGGTCATATCATTTCCGGTGAAGGAATCTTTGTGGACCCAGAAAAGGTAAAGGCCATTATGGAATGGCCAGTGTCAAAGAATGCTCATGAGGTAAGAAGCTTCACGGGGCTAGAAGGTTATTATCGGAGATTTGTGTAAGGGTTCTCTAAAATAGCAAAACCCATCACCATTTTGCAGTGCAAAGGGGTCAGGTATGAATGGACAAAAGAATGCGATAGTGCATTCATCGAGCTTAAGAGGTTACTAACTAGTGCGCCAATTCTACTAGTGCTAGATATGGAAAAGGACTTCACAGTCTTCAAATATGCCTTGAAGCAAGGGTTGGCGGTCGTGCTAATGCAGGATGTATGAGTGATAGTGTATGCATCTAGGAATTTGAAGCAACACGAGGAGCTTTATGCTACTCATGATTTGGAGTTGGAAGTTGTAATTATAGCTCTAAAACTTTGCAGGCACTATCTAGTGGGGCGNCATCAAAGTTTAAAACATCTCTTCACTCAAAGGGATCTTAATGCTAGGAAAAGGCGATGGAGTGAGTTCATGAGTGAGTACGATTTTGGTATTTCATACATCAAGGGAAAATAAAATGTGGTCTCGAATTCCTTGAGCAAGAGACCATGTGTCTTCTCCTTGGTACCCTTAAAAGTCAATTTGAGGGAACGTGTGTTGACGTAAATCCTTGGAGATAGTTGGTTTTTAAAGGTTACTTCAAACCTCCTGAGTGGGACGCAATTAGATCCAAAGTATGAAGGATATAGCCTCAAAGAAGATGGACTATTAAGATATCAAGGAAGGATGTACATCCCCGAAAGTGGGGATATTCGAAGCATTATACTAAAGGAATCCCATATAGCACTTTATTGTGCGCATTGTAATGAACCTCAAATTCACCATAAAAAAAAAAAAAACTATAACATAATTCTATTTCGTTTAAGCTTAGAATTTAAGCGAAGGTAAGACAAATTTCTATCCATAATGACATTATTACGCCAATCTAGTTTTACTCCGAACCGAAAATCTTATGTGGATAAATTCTGTCCATAATTCTATCACTTCCCTTAACTCTCAAACTACTCCAACATACTCATATGTATATAGGCAACATCTAAACTTAGGTCGAAGGAACCTTTGAGGTTCATAGAAATAAATCTCAGGGGGAAGCACAAATACCATTATATCAAAAGGATATGGATGCACAGAGTTTAACCTCTGATAGGTTGCATAGGAGAGAAGCTGAATGAATGGTGGAGACACTTCGGGGAGAAGTGCCAAAATTGCAAGAGTCGTCGGATCCAGAAAAGCTGCGCGAGGTTTAAACCTTGTAAAAGCAGAAGGAAAAGGACTTGTCAAGTCCCGAAAGCATTGGGACCATCCAATTTGGAGGACATATGTCAAATATCCAAGCCCATCGAGTAACGAAACTCCCGTTCATCACGACTACAAACCTCATATAACAAGTGGAATTTTTTATTTTTTTTGTGTGTGTTTTTAACAAGTGTGTGCGCGCGTACAAGGGAAACAAACCTATTCGACTCTACTTCGCCACCCGATGGCTAACAAGATGCAACCACGATGACCACAAAAAGAAGAGATAAGGCGCATAACAAGTAACTGCAAGCATTAAACGACATACTATGTTATGTACAGTACAAACACAGATGGAAGAATCCATAGTAGTAGATTTTACTATTTCTGCACAGGAAAGCAGGGTGTTTAATCTTAGTTCTCTGCTTCAGAGAGAGAGAATGTCAGATAGGCTCCTGGCCAACTGCTCAGGCAGAAACTAGTAATCTCTGTCAGGAGGTCGTAGTGGTGGGAACTCTGCCTTTAAAGAGCCCGCGACTACTGATACGAACTTAGAGGTGTGTCGCAAGAGTGGAAACCCTGCCTTTAAAGGGCCCAAGACTCTTGATATGGCACTGGATTCTTTACACAAAAATAATCACACACAGAGACTTATATATAGAGCGACTAGCTTTATCAGATCGAAGAGTCTGATATCATACAACTGTGAGTCTGGACAATTCCAATTATAGTACTAACCCTGAAATTAACCCGACCCTAAACGTCAACATAGAAATAAACAACAACTTTATTAAACCTAAATTTAACATCCCAACCCTAAGCCAGTCAAATAAAAGCACCCTGCAAAAGGAACCCATCGGATAAGGGTGTCTGCCAGAATTAAGGGCAACACAGGAAAACCCAGCACGCGATAAAAAAAAAAGCGAATTGAGCAACAATATCATTACCATAATGATAAACCCACTAACATTTACCTTAACATAATGTTAGCACTAACATAAAGCATTATCCATATTATCTTAACATTACTTTAACAATTATTACCATACATTTACATTTCATTATATTACTTTTCATTAACCTAACATGTTATTACATTACCTTACATTCAATAGATTATATAAATATTTAGATCTATGGGAAGAAAACCATAACTATTCCATTAAAACAATATAAAACAAAAGCAACTGTATCTATGCTAATTTAATTCACCTCATTGTCGTAACATTACTTTAACAATCACAAAAACATTTATGTTATTAATAGCAGTCACCATTATGATTTATTTATAATACCTTATCACTACAATAATGGATACCATAGAATGAAAACAGTACACCCTATAAATTATCAAAGACAATGAAAGCTAACGGCCCATCCACTATGCCAGGTAAAGATAAAATTTTGCAACGAGACAACTGGCGGCTAAGGGTGCATGTCAGGCATCAAAAATCTATTGGCAACTATCACCGATGCAACTATCTATTCCAGAAATCAACTCAAAAGGTTTAACTGGCCACGTCATGTAAAATCCCTTCACCTTTGTACCTCACGCTCTTGCCGAGGTAAAAATATAAACGAATTTTTTTTTTTTTTTTTTCAAAATGTGTAGGGCGATAGGTTATGAATTGAACATGCTGGCAGGGGCGAAATGGGCGTTTTTTAACAGTAGTAGAGGAAAAACTAAAGGGTTTCCAAACCATTTTGCAGGGCGATTAGATCGGCTTTCAATATAGTTACAGAGGTCCGTCACCAAATGTAACAACCAAATATTTCTAAACATCATTAAGTTTCATAAGCATTTTATGAAAGAAACTGAGACAATAACTTCATAGCATAATATTGATTTTATAACAGCAACTTCAGTAACTTAGATTTATCAATGAATAATGATTGCATGGCAGAATGAAATAAATACATAACTTAACAAATACCTGGTTCTGATGCTAATTTTTGTTGCCTTGCTGCCTTGCTGTTGCCTTCCTGCTACCTGATACACAGATCAACCAGCCACAAACAAAGAATAACTGCCCAAAACTACTGTCCTCCCTGCCAACTAGGAAGACTACCTAGCTCCAGGATATCTATGGATATCCTGGCCCCTGTGCCCAAAACCTCCAGCAACTTGGTGCCTCAACTGATCAAAAGCCACAGCCAGAAACTCTCTGCTCACAGCAAGTTCAAAAGTCCTCCAGAATTCCCCCTCTGTCCAATCTCCCATCCTCCCTTATTCCTCCTTCACCGACTCATGCAGTTACTTCTTCAACCACCCCCATGCATGTCCCTTATCCCTCCTTTAATGTTTTATCTTCTCGGGATTCATAGGCCGTCCCTCTCTGCATACGAAACCATTTTATAACATTTTCATTGATCTCTTAAATTTATTTCTCAGGTCATTAAATGTGATCTGTAGTTAAATTATTACTTAGTTAACCACAATTATTTTCTTTAATTAATTTTACTTTATAATCTTTAAATGTTTATTCAACTAGGGTCGTTACATACACCCACCCTTCAAGAAAATTCGTCCCGAAGTTAAGGTATCTAATGGTACAAAGGAAAAGAGCATGGTTCACACATTCACAACAAGTAACTGACATTATCAGTAAGTAAGTCAAGAAGGCTCATACATACTAGTGTATATGTACAAGAAATGCATGTGTAGCTAGTACATGCAAGTCTCATGCATGTACTAATAATCAAACTGTCATCCTTTACTAATTTATGTATGCATTCAATCTAGTCAGCAAGACTAGTCTCTTATAAAAGACAACAATCAATTAATTGTGTGAGAAATCCTCTAATTACAATTTTCTGGCTCAATAATTTATTTTAAACAACTGTGGTTTAGTTACGTAATAATGAATATTCATATATACACATTTCTCTTTTTTTTTTTGAAGGGACGACATCAAATTCCACCACAAGACAGATCCCCATATAGTCTCAACTATTACTACTCATCCTTCCTCCCTAACCTACTTCCAACTCCCTTTCTATCCGTCCTCTCCTAGACTATCTTGGAGCGTCAACTATATTGACCTAACTCCAAATAGAACCCATGAGTGGAAGTGTCACTATCTCGACCAAGCTTCCCTAGCAGGCAACTGACAATCATCATCACACGTCTTGGGGAGCGTGAACTAGCACCGTTCTCCCATGACTTTAGGTTTCGAAGGATACACGGTGGGAAATGCCTCCACCCCTCCTAATCATATCTAGGGTCCATGCCCTACAATGGAGGATACACGGTGGGAAATGCCTCCACCCCTCCTAATCATATCTAGAGTCCATGCCCTACAATGGAGGATACACAGTGGGAAACACCTCCACCCCTTCTATCAGAACTAGGGTCAACACCCTACAATGGAACATACAGGGGCATTGTGTTGCTAGAGGTTTTGTCATCGTTTATTCGGTTTTGGGCATTGTTAGTAAATCATGCACTAGTCCTCATATCATAGCAATACATCCAAATCAATATAAGTTTCACATACGTTATTCATACCATAATGTTTCTCAGTTAGTGGTCCTGATATCCACTTTCATCATCATTATCACTTGGCTATTTCATAGCCCATAACCTGAAGATTAGTTTGCAACACAAACTCATACTTTTCTATGCATTATCATCATATAATTGTATACTATCATCATTTCAATTTGGTATCCCCATACCGATACATTAACATCAAAGTTTTCCAATTAGAATTTAGATTTCATAATATCCCATAATTCAACTCGTCATCATTCAAAAGATTATCATTTGCCCAAAATGGATTTCATTGTATCCAACATCATTCTAATAGTATTTAATCATTCAATAATTTCACTTTATCACAATATGTCACATCATATACATCATCATCAATATCATTTAAACATTTGTAAAATTTACATTCACATAATAGATCGCATTACATGCATCATCATTAATAACACTTAAACATTCATTACAGTTCATAAGTTTAAAGTCTATGTGTATCACTTAATAGTTTCACTGTGACTAGGAAATAAAGTGTATAGGCCTCAAGTAATCCTGGCTGTCTAAGTCAAAAGGTGGTGTTACATACACTCCACCTTCGAAAACCATGTTCTCGAGGTGGTCAAAATAGTGAGGGATAGTCTCGTTGTAGGGTCTTGGCGTCCTCCCAAGTAGCAGATCCTGGACTATACTTGTCCCACTGGACCTTAACTTGATCTACCAAATGGTTTCTGAGCTATCGAACTCTACGGTCAAATATGCGTAACGGTTCTACCGTGAGGGTTCCCACGTCTGATACCTGCAATTCTTTACAATTTAGTTTATGTGATTCATCAGCAACATAATGACGTAAAACAGATACATGAAATACATTATGAGTTTCATGCAAGTGGGGTGGCAGCACAAGATGATAGGCAACGGGTCCAATTTTCTCTTGGACCCTAAATGGCCCTATAAACCGAGGTGACAACTTTGTCCCCTTCCTGAACCGTATGGTACTCTTATTAGGCCTGATACGAATGAAAACTTGGTCCCCCACTTCATAATTTTGGTCAGTCTTGTGTGCATCCGCATAACTTTTCTGTCTATCTTGTGCTTCCTTTAGTCTCTGTCTGATCTGAATCACATGTTCCTCCATTTCCTTAATCAATTCTGGACCAACTGTGACTCGATCTTCTAGTCTATCCCAACTCAATGGTGTTCTACATGGCCTTCCATACAAAGCTTCATATGGAGGCATTTCGATGGAGCTGTGGTAACTGTTATTGTAGGCAAACTCTACTAAAGGTAGGTACTTCTCCCACCGGGTTTGATTATCCATTACATACATCCTAAGCATGTCTTCCATAACTTGATTTACTCTCTCAGTTTTCCCATCTGTTTCAGGATGATAAGCCATGCTTAAGTTCAATTGAGTCCCCAATGCTGACTGTAAACTTGTCCAAAATCTAGAAGTGAATCTGGAGTCCCTATCTGAAATGATCTTCTTTGGTATCCCATGCAAACGGATAACCTCGCTTATGAACACTCGTGCCACATCAGTGACATCATAGGTGTCTCTAACTGGAATGAAATGAGCACTCTTGGTTAACTTATCCACTATCACAAGAATGGCATTGTGTCTATGAGATGTGAGCGGAAACCCTACAAAAAAATCCATTGAGATGACTTCCCACTTGGACATAGGGACATCATGTGGTTGTAGGAGACCTTCCGGGTGGTGGTGATCGGCCTTCACTTGTTGATACTCTAGGCATCTGGCGACGAAATGGACTACATCATGCTTCATGCCTACCCAAAAGAAGAGTTTATCATCTTCGCATACATCTTCTTCACACCCGGATGTGCGCAATAAAGTGCTCTATGGGCTTCCTTTAGTATGATGCTTTAAATATCCCCATTCTAAGGGATGTACATCCTTCCTCTATATCTTAACAATCCGTCTGTTTCTAGATTATATCCTTCATATTTTGGGTCTATCCGCCTCCCGCTCTGGAGGTTTGAAGTAACCTTTAAATACCAACTGTCTCCTAGTAGTTGTGTCAACACATGTTCCCTCAGACTGACCTTTAAGGTTACCAAGGAGAATATACATGGTCTCCTACTCAAGGCATCTGCGACCACATTTTCCTTTCCCTTTATGTAAAAAATACCAAAATCATACTCACTCATAAACTCACTCCATCGCCTTTTCCTGGCATTCAGATCTCTTTGAGTGAAGAGATGTTTTAAACTTTGATGGTCTGTTTTGAGTTCAAAGTTTCACCCCACAAGATAGTGTCTCCAAAGTTTCAGAGCTAGCATTACAGCTGCCAACTCTAAATCATGAGTAGCGTATAACTCGTCATGTTTTTTCAGCTTCCTTGACGCATAAGCTATCACTCCTCCATCCTTCATTAGCACAGCCCCCAACCCTTGTTTCAAGGCATCCGTGCAGACCATGAAGTCCTTTTCCATATCTGGCACTCGTAGAATTGGCGCACTAGTTAGTAATCTCTTAAGCTCAATGAATGCACTATCACATCCTTATGTCCATTCATACCTGACTCCCTTGCGTTGCAAAGTGGTGATGAGTTTCGCTATTTTTGAGAATCCTACCACAAATCTCCGGTAATAACCCGCTATCCCCATGAAGCTTCTCACCTCATGGGCATTTTTCGGCACTGGCCATTCCATAATGGCATTTACCTTTTCTGGGTCCACCGAGATTCCTTCGCCTGAAATTATATGACCTAAATAGTGGATCTCTTTCTGGAAGAAGGAACACTTCAACATCTTCCCATACAATTTCTTCACCCTAAGGCAAGACAACACTAATCGCAAGTGTTCCTCGTGTTCTCTTTCATTCTTGGAATAGATGAGTATGTCATCTAGAAAAACTTGTACAAATCGATCTAAGTATTTCCGGAATACGTCGTTCATGAGGCTCATGAATACTGCTGACGCATTAGTCAATCTGAAAGGTACTACAACAAATTCGTAATGTCCAAACCGAGTTCGAAAGGCAGTTTTTGGGATATCGCCTTCCTTAATCCTTAACTGGTGATACCCAGATCGCAAATCGATCTTTGAGAATACCACTTCTCCTTTCATCTGATCGAAGAGGTCATCTATTCGCGGCATTGGGTACCTATTTTTCACTATAGCATGGTTCAAGTCCCTATAGTCTATACACAGTCGTAAGGATCCATCCTTCTTCTTTACAAAAATTACCAGTGTGCCCCAAGGTGAGACACTGGGCCTTACTAGCCCTAAGTTTAGTAACTCTTTCAACTGCATTTGCAATTCACAAAGTTCTGGCACCGTCATCAGATACAGAGTCTTGGATATTGGTTCTGCACCAGGTTTTAGCTCAATGGTAAAATCAAGCTCTCTCTCAGGAGGTAACCCTGGTAACTCGTTCGGAAAAACATCATGAAATTCTGACAATACCGGATACTGATCCAATGAGGGTCCCTTCCTTTCATTCAATGCTTCCACTACATAAATTCGACACCCTTGTGTCAAGCATCACTTGACCTTCATAGTTGATATAAAGCGTAATGACACTTTTCTCTGTACACCCTGGCTCTCTACTGGTTTTCCTTCATCATTGACACAAAACACCCTCTTGGCGAAACAATCTACCAAAGCTTGATGAGCTGCTAACCAATCCATTCCAATGATTAAGTCATAAGCCCCAAGAGAAGTGACGTATACCTTCAACCTGGTAGTGCACACTCCAAGGTCTATTATACAATTATCGACACTAGGTCCTACAACTTGTTTTTCTCCCGAAGCCATCTTGACTTGTTCAAAGTCATCGTGCTCGTAGGCTGCCAACCCACTCTTTTCTAATGCAGATGGTGAAATGAAACTATCTGTTGCACCATAATCAAACAAAATATTTACATTGATATGATTTAGCATACCTGATGACTCTACTACTGTGGACTGATGTTCGGCCTGGCAGTTATTAACCACCGCATAAATCTTGTGGATGCTACTGGATCTCCCCATCGGTGCCTTTCCTTCTCTATGCACGAACCTTGATTGTAACTCTGGGCAGTCACACTGGTAATGGGGTCCCCCGCACCCCCAACAGGTAACACCAGATTGAACCTGTGCATTGTTATGTGTATGTCTTTGAAATGATTTCCTTCCCCTGGAAGCCCTGCCCCTACTAGTTGTTCCCCGAGATGGTCGTGGACCTGTCTGCACCGTTGGCAATGAATGAGATGCTGCACTAGCGACCATTGAAATCCCTGTAGCTACTGTCCTTAGCATGACTCTGTTACCATAAGGTGGTGGCCTTGAGCCCCCTCCCCTATGAAATGTCCTCGAGGTCTTTCCTACGAATCCAGGGTGATGCGGAAATGCCGATCTTGTACCCCATGTTAAGTTCATGTGTTCTTTTGTGTAACGCGCATTTTCTACCGCCTACGCTACTGAAGACGGTTTCCACATCCGTACCATAGCTCTTATCTTCAGGTTCAATCCATAAACGAAGCGCTCTGCCTGTCATTGGTCATTGTCCATTTATGAAACATACTTGACCAGTTCCATAAACCTGATCTCATATTCTTCTACAGTTCTGTTTCCTTGTACTAAGGCATGAAATGCCCCTATTTATTGTTCCTCGTAGTAGGCTGGTAGATATTTCCTTCGGAACCTCTCCTCGAAAAGTTCCCAAGATACTGTGTCTGGGTAAGGTGTAGTTGCCTTTCCAAGTTGCCCCACCAGTTCAAGGCGCTGTCTCTTAACTGGAAAATTGCGATCTTTTCCTTTGAGTTGGACACATAGTCTCTTAAGGAAAAACACCTTGTCATGCCTTCCAACCATGCTTCCTTGCGTTCACTGGCGTGACCTTCGGCAAAATATGGAAGTTTGATCTTCTGCAACTCTCGTGTGATGTCTTCAGGTGGAAAATCTCCCTTTGAATTTCTTGATGCTTCTGGATTACCCATTCTAGACAGTGGGAGTTCCACTTCAATCCATGCAGGTTGGTGCCCCTTTAAAGTATCGTTAATGGCTTCCAATGAGCGCAATATGAGGGCTAGTTCGGGCGATGGTGGTGGTGGTGCTGGTGGCATTGGTGGTGTTGGTGGTGCTGGTGGCATTGGTGGTGTTGGTGGTGCCTGTGACGATGCTCCCCTGCCTCGACCCCTTCGAGTCCTGACCATCTTGTATGACTTAACCTGCATCACCCCAAAGCTGTACGGGTGAGTTCAAGGACATTTCATATTGGTGCTACTTAAACTTAGAAACAGGGTTAGGCGTAAGTTTTCTTTACTTGTCTGTAAATAGACATTACTCCATCAGGGGATTGGCTAGGATTGGGTTAGGATTAAGCGTATAAACTTGGTTTCTTCGCCCTTGCGAAAAGAATTATTGGTTCCCTTGTACTGTAGCTACGTTAACTTGGTGATTTACTCATCACTTCCTATGCTTACTCTCCTAGTGCATACAACACCTCCTTCCTGCTTGTCCTTGTCTAAGCCCTAACATCATTAATCAACTTTAAGGTAGATTAACCTTACACTTAATAAAATAATAATTTAAAAATTATTATTACAGTAATTTAACCCAAATTAACTTTACTTTAATTTAAACTACTTGACTTTATTTATATATAAATTATTTATACTAAATTATTTAATTTATTTTAAATTATTTTTAACACTTTAATATATATATAAAAATAGTTAAACATACACACAAGGATTCGGGCACGCATGGGTTCCACGTGCTCGTCTAGCTTCCTCAAGCTCCCTTGTATCTAACCCCCAAATTCTACACCTGTCAGCTCTTCAAATCCCTATGTTTCCTTCTCACTCACTGAGACCCTCCTTGCGTCATTCCTTCTCCTCCACAGATCTGCCTTGCTCTGTTCAAAGGCTTCTTGGATCTCCCTTGCCATGGCTCACATCCTCACCGTTGTTCTGAGCACTTCGCTAGTGCTAGTTATTGCTGTATCCGCTCCAGTTCGTTTTGCAGAAACAGAGTATATAGATGTGGTTACTGACAAGATCCAAGACTTGGAGTCCAGTCTCTTTGAAATGTTGGGAACCAATCCCCTATCTGTACACTTTGCGGAGTTCTTCCTCAGGTATGGTAAGAGGTAAGGTTCAGTCCGCCAGCTTGTGCATAGTCTCAGTACCTCCGTGAAGAACATGGGGTTGATCGAATCAAGAAATTACCTAACCCTTCCTTATACTGTGGTAATGAAAGGTAATTTCCTATATTTTTTTTTTTTGCAGTGCGAAATATAATGATCTGCTTGTAATTCCAGCTCTGTATGGATTTTGGTGTTCTACCTTCAGTTTATTTATTTTATAAAAAAAAATTATTCATCTGTGTGTGCTTGTTGTTATATGTGTAAATATATATAGTTTTATGGGTATATAGGATCGTTCAATTTCATCAACCGAGCCTAAGAGGCTCTTTGGATTTCCTCTGGAATTCACTGTCAAATGCCCCAATCCACAGGCCTTATCTTCCCTTGTCACGACCTCTGAACCTACCGTGACTTATCCTCGACTCTGTATCGGGGTTCCAAATGTCGAGCCTCACAAGTCCTTAGGACTCACGATTCTATGATCCTCGATATGCTTCTAGCACCTTAGCCCTCCAATCTATGCCCGTGGTCCGCACGACCTCTCCTTGTGATCGCAGTCTTATCCCTTATTGGGATTTCGGGGTTTTCAACACCCTTATACCCCTGTCCATGGGATCCACGATGGCCCAATGGACGACCTTCTGTCGGGACTTCCTCCGATGGCACAGATCTGTACCATGCACCCTCTAATATGAATGGTATTGATTTCCTCCGGGGTTTGGGACTCGAAAGGTCTCGAGTTCCTTGTCCTCAGGAGTTCCGATATGCCGATTCCTGACTCTGCCCAGGTTGTTGACACCTGTCCTCCACTAGTTCCACCTGTGGCCCACACAACTCTCTTGTCAGGGTTCTCTCTGATGGCATAGATCTCCGACTCCTCAAGATCTATTGACACGTGTCCTCCAAAATGAACGGTTCAGATCTTTTCGGGAAATCGTAGATCGCGATTACGTGTGACAAGATTTATGTGTGCTCGAAAACTCCGATTCCCTGATTTCTGATGAGCTCCTTTTTCTTTATGTGCTGGCCCTCCTGAGCTTAACTCCTGTCGCATATGAACACGCCTCCGTGATCGTGGCCTTACCTTCCTATCGAGATTTCAGTCCTCTAAACCCAATGTGCCCTTTTGTGTGCTAGCCCTCCTGGCTAGAGCATGGTCCATATGACCTATCTCCGTGTGACCACAGTCAAACCCTCGATCGGAGGTTCGGAATTTACGATGACACAATGTTTATGTCCATAGGACTCACGATTTCCTGATTCGTGATGCGCTTCAGCCCTCCTGGCTAAGCCTTGGTCCAGGTGACCGTTACTCCGTGACCGCAGCCTTAACCCGTCGGGGCTATGGGGTTTGTGATGCCCCAATGCATACACCCACGGGATTCCCGATCGTCCAAATCCCGACACTCTGTTACACTGATAGCTAGCCTCCACTATGCCACTGTCCTCCTTCTCTGCTATGCTGACGGTTGTCCCCCCCTGATTGGGGTTTCACGGGTCGCGATATCAAAGTGTGCAAATCACTTGTCCACGGGATTCCCGATTTCCCGATGAACAAAGTGCCGACAGCGTCCGATCCTTTGACACCTGTCCTCCTCAGATGGACGGCTCAGATTTAGTGTCGGGATTTCCAACCGATATTTCCCCTATCTCTTGTCCACGGGAACGTCGATTTCCTGATGCACCAAATGTCGATGGCGCTGATCACCGCCACGTGTCCTCAACCAACAGACGGTCCAGATCCTCGTCAGGATTTCGTGGCGATTGGTGTCCCAATTCAGACGACCTCGAGAAATCCTATTTCCTGATGGCTAATATCCCAACTGTTAAACTTCATGTAGCTTCCACCGATCTGAAGGCTGTCGGGACTATGATCTAGGATCTGACAGATCAGATCATTTCTCTTGCACGCTCCCCCTCCAGAGGCTAAACTTCGTGCAACTCCTCCCGATCCAACGACTGACGGGTTTTCTATGTGAGATCCGATGGTTGTTGGTCTCCTTTTTCTGTGGACTCCTCCTCTGCACACTAGGACTTAAACCATGCGCAACTTCTCGAGATCTAATGGCTGACGGGATTTCACCCGAGATCTGACAGCTTAGATCCATTCTCACGTGTAATAGACAGCTCTCCTCCGGAATAATTGATTAGTTGCATGAAACATTACATAGTGTTAAAATTGCCTTCTTGGCAAGGTTAAAATTTGTATGGGTCTATAGTTCTTGAGATTCTTCATTATTTAAAATTTCACTAAGGCTAATACAGGCAACTAGTTTACACTGTTCTCACGCAATACAAGTCTTCTAAATTTCCTTTTTCGACTGCGCATTGGCAATTACTCATTTAGGCAAGTTCGAGGTGAAGTAGGCGTTTCCCAGGTCTTGCGAAAGTGCTATTGCATTTTATTTAGTGTAGTTCATGTAATTATTGAAACTTCAAGCCTTCCATAGAAGCTTCCCTCGACACTTCCATTGATTTTAGGTGTCTATCTTACCCGAAACTTCATTGACAAGTATTGCTCAAATAAAATTAAATTATCAGCTCTCTTTTCATGCTTAATAGCTTTATTAGGCTACTTTAAGGGTAGCCATTTCATGGGAAGTGATCCTTCAAACTATCTGGTTTGCTTCCAATTAATTTAAAGGGGGTTCCTTTAAATATTCAGACTGAGACTGTATTATCCATTCATGATCTAGTTAAAGGGTATTACCTAAAGCTGTTCCTTGTGATATATATGAGATCATTTGCTTGGATAACTTAGGGGTACTACCTGAGTATATTTTCGGATACTGTATTAGTCATATTGGGTCAAACTGAACGTGTTTTGTTTGTAGTTTAAGCACGGCTGGAGTTAACACTCGGGGTTTTGGCTCTTAGGCCCAGATTTCGAACTAAGACGCTCTGATACCATATGTAACAACCAAATATTTCTAAACATCATTAAGTTTCATAAGCAGTTTATGAAAGAAACTGAGACAATAAATTCATAGCATAATATTGATTTTATAACAACAACTTCAGTAACTTAGATTTATCAATGAATAACGATTGCATGGCAGAATGAAATAAATACATAACTTAACAAATACCTGGTTCTGATGCTAATTTTTGTTGCCTTGCTACCTTGTTGTTGCCTTCCTACTACCTGATACACAGATTAACCAGCCACAAACAAAAAATAACTGCCCAAAACTACTGTCTTCCCTGCCAACTAGGAAAACTACCTAGCTCCAGGATATCTATAGATATCCTGGCCCCCATGCCCAAAACCTCCAACAACTCAGTGCCTCAACTGATCAAAAGCCACAGCTAGAAACTCTCTGCTCACAGAAAGTCCAAAAGTCCTACAGAATTCCCCCTCCGTCCAATCTCCCATCCTCCCTTATTCCTCCTTCACCGACTCATGCAGTTACTTCTTCAACCACCCCTGTGCATGTCACTTATCCCTCCTTTAATGTTTTATCTTCTTGGGATTCATAGGCCGTCCTTCTCTGCATACGCAACCATTTTATAACATTTTCATTGATCTCTTAAATTTATTTCTCAGGTCATTAAATGTGATCTGTAGTTAAATTATTACTTAGTTAACCACAATT
>JASDQU011245490.1:0-14420 GCA_032191745.1 Picea mariana | reverse complement strand
CACATTGATTGATTGGTTTATTTGAAACTTTTTGTACATAGGTGTGGATCGAATTTTGTTAATAAGTTGAAGGTAACAAAAGACCCTTACCTCCTTTTGTTTTACTTTCGCAAATTTTCTTTTCTTTCATAAGCAAATTTTTAATAATCTATTTGATCCTTCATGAATTTTCTAAATATCAGTTGTAGGCATCAACAATATTCTGTTCTGTTCGGTACCAGAAATCCTGTTCTGGTCCAATACCAGTCTGGTACCAATCCGGTACCAGAGTCTGTCCTTCTACAGTACTATCAAGACATATTGACAAAGCATATTTTAAAATTTTATGTCAACTAATCTGAAGTATGAAGCCATGCAACAACCACTTAAGACAGAACCACGAAGCCAAAAGCACTATCAAATGGCAGCCCTTTTGTTGACAACTAAAAGGGAAGTATTTTAATTTCTTTTGGTTCTGTTGCTGAGAAGTATTTCAATTTCTTTTGGTTTTGTTGCTGAGAAGTATTTTAATTTCTTTTGGTTCTGTTGCTAAGAAGAACTTTAATTTCTTTTGGTTCTGTTGCTTAAAAACAAACTAAAAAGAAGGACACAATCTTTACCTATGATTGCTCAAAGAACCATAGTCCACTTTAAAGACTAGAAGTTGCCTTTACCCAGTATTTCAGCATGATTTAAAGGAAAAAAATATATTAGCCTATAAGCAACTATCTCACCCTAACCAGATTTCAATAGTATTCATTGGATTATCTTATTAAAGAGTAACATATGAGTATATGAACACTCTCTACCATGGGCACACTACCAAAACTTTTATGGCAGAGGATGTACCAGTACCCCAAGGAAACTTTAGGTCATTCTCTTATGGACAATTTCAGACAAAATTATACATATGGATCACTCTAAAGAAATAATGTGCATAAAAGTTTATTTTTTCCTTCAGACAAATCTTTAAAAGACATACAAAAGAAGAGTATATGCCTTCCAACCCAATACCACCCACCCTATAAAAAGGTTTCCAGACGAGCCTCCCCTGTCACCGTGCAAAGCACTCTTTAATACAAACCAAAATAGGTGACTATGGACAAGAAGCCTCTGATGGAAAAAGGGTTTAAGAGACTAACCCGTCGGGATACTGAACAGGTCTGCTGGCAGCGGGTACCGGTCTGTGGTATGACTAGGCAAACCCATCAGGGTACTGAACAGGCCTGTTGGCAATGGGGCATTCTGCCTGGGGAAGGCACCTCTCACTAATTATCACAACTACCCCACCGGAGTACTGAATAGGCTTGCTGGTAGTGGGTTCTGGTTGAAACATGTCTCATCTATACTTGTCTGATTGAAAAATCCACTTTTTTCCATCTAAAATAAAAAGAGTAAAGGTCATTATTGGCTTTCATGAAATACAAAATTCCAGATGAATCAGCAATATAATTCTCCAAGCAAATGTCCATTTGAGAATCACCCTAAGTCAACTTACCGGTCTGACATCTAAAGCCTACACTATCTAAGAAGGAAACTTCTTAAGAGTGGAGCCCTAACTAGGGAGCCTAATCTACTCATATTGTGAAATTTATCTATAACAACCAATGACAGTAAATCTTTGAAGCAAGTTAGGTGGGCTCTGTTCTTCTGGTAAACATATATATTCCCCTGTTTCACTGCTGAATGCTACCTCTATCAATACTCCATTAAAAGAAGGACAATTTCATGAGATGCAAACATATATGTATTCCCCTATTTCACTGCTAAATGCTACCTCTGTCAATAATCCATTGAAAGCAGGGTAATTTCATTTTTTTCTGGCATGAGATCATATGATAAGTGATAAGCTGTACTTCTAAAATTTGACTGGTTTCTTTTGCTCTTATCATCCTTCTCCATTATGATATAAATTGATTGAATCTTCTTGCCTACAGAGATACAACATCTTCGGCATGGGGGAAGGTCAAAGAGCCCCTTCAGAACCAAATACAAAAGAAGATACGCAAATCAGAAGTACAGGACATTCCCGTACCAAGTTTTCAAGAAGCTTCAGTCTAAAAGGATGAATTTTGACAATTTACAAGCAGTCACACATACTATGGGCATCAATCATACAAAGGTGAAAGCAAAGGTAAAATGGTATTTATTTTCCTATGCTCATAAAACTACAATAAATATGAAAAGCTATACTAGATCCTACGACCTTAGTATTAAACCCATGCACCTATCCCTCATACCTATATGCCTAAACCTAATTAATCCTCTCATAGCTCTTGAACATGGTTAAAGGCAAAAATCATATCAAAATATGAAGCATGCATAGCAATGATAACCCACGAATATATTTCGTCCTCAAGCAAATTCATGAACCTATCCTATACCATGAACCATGATCCAACATTACTTTCACCACCCTAACGTCCAATCACCTATCTCAAAATGATGCCTTGAATACCCGACGTCTTATCCTCATCATTACAGTAACGGGTAAATATGAAATGGCTTATCTGGTGGCGAAGCCATCCAGATAAGCCTCATTTGGTCATAATTTTTCCTTGCAAGCACCCTCACTTAAACTTACCATTCGCAACACCTTCACCATATTCCCCCTTGTCGTGAGCTTTTCTCCAGTTTCGAGCTTGCTCCTTTCCGGTACTAAACCCTCCATCAATTCACTAAACCCTTGTGCTACAGTCCAATCTCTTTCTCAACTTATAACGATGGTTGTTACAAGACATGAACCGATTTTCCAAATTTATAGGGAAATCGAGGAATACCAATTATGTCAAGAAAAATATGCTAGATTGGGGTGGATACCTTTTCTGGAAAAATTTACAGGTTGGAACGAGAAGATATCTCAGGAATTTATACAAGGTTATGATGGAGAGACGACACGTATAGGCAATCTACAACTGATAATTAATGAAGCAACCATAAGGGAGGTTACGGGACTGCCTAGCAGAGGAGCTAAATACTTCAAAGGTGTGGGAATTAACAAAGAGATGTGCCAACAATTCTTGAAGGCAAATCATCAGCATCCTGACTGGAAGAAAGGGATCCCTAGAAACTACATCAAAGAAGAATACCATCCAATGATTACCAGTCTTCAACGATTTGTCACCTGTGAAGCCAGGTATGCCGTGACTTTCATTTATCACCTTAGGCTCCTATTGCATTTTGAAGGAGGCCCTGAAATCGATTTTCCCTATTTTCTATGAATGAGTTTGAATAAAATGGTAAGGGGTGTTAAATCCATCTCCAAAATAGAAAAGACTAGCATCTACCATCAAGGTTTCATTAAAATGCTAGTTTTGCATGAGCTTAGGAAACAGAGGATTAGTTGGAAAACCCTTATCACACAACACCTTCCCACAAGAAACAAATTTGTGGAGGAAACCCAGCATGGTCCAAAGAAAAGTAAGGAACCCCAAGAGAAAAAGAGCAAGAAGGATAAAACAACTCCACCATCATCTAGGGCAGTGAGCCAACATGAAAAGGCAGGGTCCTCCTCCACAGTCAACAAGACTTCTAAAAGCTCCGAATTAAAGGTAAAAACAAATTAGTTGAGGAGACTTCCACAGTGGCAGTTGAGAAAGAGGACCATCAGGAAATGATAAAGAAAAGGAAGCCTATCTCAGAAACTAAAAGTAAACAGTCTGTGGCACAACCCCCTGTCACCATTTCACAATCAGAGAAGAAAAAAAGGAAGCCTGTGAGCATTCCTGATCCGGTACCTCATTGTAAAAGAACTATGAGGAGCATGGCAAAGAAGGGAAAAACAATAGTTAGTCCTCATACACAGGAAGACCCAATCGACCTTACCTCCCCTTCTAAGGATTTACCAATTCAAGATGACATCCCTAGTCTGATCGAAGAGCAAGCCACTATTACTCTATGTGGGATGAGGGAGGAAGTCGAGGAAAGGGAATGCACCCAGCCAGCAATGGTAGAATCAACAAAGAACTTGCCAAGAGAACAAATGAAGAAAAGGATTGGGGAATTACAAAAACAAAATCAGGAACTCCAACAGGAAGTAAAGGAATATCAACTCTTGGATAGATATATCAAAAAGGAAAATGAGCAATTGAAAGCAACCAGCCAACAAATTCAAGACGACCATGAAGAGACCTCTCACAAGCTCAAGAAGGTATTACGACTCTTACAATACATTAGGGTCATCAAAAGGGAGCTAAGAGAAGAGGCTTCAGCCATCAATATCATTGATCCACCCAAGTAAAGAACACAGTCTCAAGTTTTGAAAATTTTGGGTTTTGTTTTCGGTTGCATGAGGACATGCAATGATTTTGGCACGGGGGAATGTTGAGACCTAAAATTGACATTCTCATTACCCTATTTTACTCTTCACCTATACCTTTTTGGACCTACCTAAAGCTTGAGTGAATGACAAGAACGCTACCAATTGCCAGTAATAAGGTCATAAGGTAAAGTATGGTTAATTCATGTATTTTCTGGTTTATTGAGTTAAGGAATTAAATAATTCATGTACTAATGCTCAATTTGTCATATGTGAATCTTTGACCCCTAGATGTCTAGCGTTCCTGTACCAGCTCTGTCATGATCCGGTACCTGCGCACCAAGATTGCTGCTGTCTGATCCGGTACCAAACGCGTCCAGTACTAAATCTTACCTGTGGTGATCCGGTACCAACAAACACACTCTGTTATGATCCGGTACCAACGGCCACGCTCTGTCATGATCCGGTACCACCTTTTGTGCCCTGTCGTGATTCAGTACCATCTGCCTGTTACAATCCAGTACCGATATGGAAGAGCCTAATGCACTAAGTTAAGTGCCAAATCTCACCTAAGTCAATGGGTGGATGTCTATTCGTTTAGCAACGCTATGATAAGAACAGTTTGTTCATTGCCTCATCCTCATGCACTTTGTGTCATGAGAATGAGGCTAGAGATGTAACCGAATGATTAAACCTTAAACAACTGATTGATTTGCAAATCACTTCGCCTCCTTGTGTTTCACGATGCAGACTATTAAATAGTCGTGGCAAGGATGGTAGAAGGGTAGGAGAGTTAGCATACCATCGATATGTAAGCAGCGTATGATAGTACAGAACATATTTCTGAGTAAAGATTAATGGGATGTCATTTTATCTCCATATTTTGATTATCTATGATTAAGGATGAGTTGAGTTGTTAAAGAGAGTTTTGATTTCATGTTTTGAAGTGTGAGTGAGAGTAATGTGTGTGTTAAAAGCAAGCTTCATGTAGACTTCAGCAGCTGACCTATTGAAGCGGCAAGGGCCCACCGCCCAACAAAGGTCAGCCTCTTCATAGATTAGCATTAGTGTTTGTTTTCAGTAGTATAGACAATGAATTAGCTAAAGCTTTAACTCTGTTAGATGATAGCAGTGTAACTTAGATTAAGATTTCCATTCTATAATTTCTTAGATCTTTAATTGCTCTGTTTTTGCATATGCTTTGTTTTCTGTTCTCATGAATTTGATTTCCTTGAGTGATCATAGTTGTTGGCAGCAATAGTCAAAACTACTTGGAGAAGAATTAGTGAAGTTCATTGTGAACCATAGCAAAACCAACATATTGACTGTTGAACTATCCATGCTATGCTGATTGATGTGTGATTTCCTTTCAGAAAGTGTGGATTGCATAATTAGTTTTCTGGGTCAGACATCAGAGTTGATCTATCAAACCAATTCCATCTCATACTTGCATGTGCCATAATGGAATAGATAGTCTCTCTATGAAGGACAACCAAAGTGCATTATAGTTTGTTGTTTTGATTTGTTTCCAGCATACATAATCTAGTTTGATTCTATACTCATGACATTAGGAATTACCTTTCTTACGGGTGTCTTGTAACTCTGTTGATTACAAATCCCGGATTGATAATTAATGAGTGCATTATATTAGACATATAAGTAGCACAACACACCCCTTCAAATATCTCCTTTGAAGGTTTGGGAGCTTGGAATACTTCCACTGCGGAGGAAAGCTACTTTTTTTCCTACTACACTTGGTTTTCTTCCAGTCGTTCCAACTGTTCTTTCATTAGAAAATCTGCTGCAAAGTGGTTTTCATCACAAAGAAAACATCTAACAAGATTACCTCTAAGACCAAGTAGCTTCCTTGTCGCGATGTCTCCTTTTCCTTGGGTGTCCTGTAATGTCCCCAATTTTGGACATCATTATATTGTAGAGTGTTATGCTTGCCAGAGTAGCCAGATGGGGGTGGCAGCGAGTTCTGGAGATGTTGAGGGGTTTTATTGGGCCCGACTGGCATCATTCATCATATTTCATCATCAGGATCCATTTTGCACAGCTTGGCTTTGGTTCCATTGCATTCCAAAGATTTCCGTAATTTTGAGTTATTTTGGGTTATATTTTAATTAAATTCACTAAGAAGGTTGTATTGGGCATAATACTTTGAGAAACCTCTTAGTGTAATAGCTCATTGGAATCGGGAGGAAGAGCACTACAAGTTAGGATGATGAGAAGTGACTTTCAATGGCCAGAGAAGCCATAAGGAGGGATAAATCACTTTTTAGAGGTAAAATGGTTAATTAATTAATTAAAGTGATTTAATTAAGGAATAATAAAATAAATTAAAAGTCACTTAGAGAGAAAAGGTGAACAGGGGGTATAAAAGAGAGAGAGGGGCCTCTATTCTTTCATTAGGTTGTTTATCATTTTGATGTCTGGCTTCTTGCTAGAGAGCCCATGCACTTGGGGGTTTTGAGGGTTTGGATTGAACAAACGCTAGAGATCAGCACGATGGTGAAAGATCCCACCCAACCTGGTCCAAGCTTGGTCATGGAGGTGAAAGATCCCTCCCTCACCATTCTACATCAACTCTATTCATTTACATGAGCTCTTGAGGCAATAGGGCGTATTGTTGGAGCATTTATGCAAAGCTAGGGCACAACCATCTTGAGAGAGTGGTTCGATTTGCTCAGAGGAGACTATATATTCAGGGGATCTCATTCTAGGGTTGTTAGACATCACCCTAGCACCCTTTTTCAGCATTGTGTGAGTGGATTCATCAGGCCATTCATCCTATCACTCAGGAGGGCGTGATTCTCTTCAAGGGGGGCGCATTGTGCATAGTGGATCTTGTGAGTTGGAGAGGGAGATCACTCYTGATTGCTTGGAGGTTCATAAGAGGGTTTCTCTAACCCCCGATCTAYAKTTTGGCACTTGGTTTCAGWGGATTAGARGCCATATCCTTGGAGGYYGATTTWYGGGTTTGCTACAGCCAGTGAGGGGCRCATTGTGCTAGGGAGATCATCACATTTCAGCTGGGTACGAGTTGGATCTTCTATATTTTGGGTRCACAGTTTGAGGAGGCTTTTGKAAGCYTGGATCTTCATCTCTACCTTGTATCTTGGAGGCATTGTCATCCATACACTCCATTCTCTTATTTGTATTCCAGATCTGCTCCATTTTGTATGAGGTCAGATATATATTATTAATAAATCAGATCTGAGGTATATGTGGCGATTTCTTGTGCTATTTGTCTTTCATATTGTTGAGTACATTCCATTGTTACATTGCTATCATTTACTTGTTGCAAACACACAAAGAACCATCGTTATAAACCCCAGCGCAACCTGAGAGACTAAAATAAGAAAAGTGTTTGACAAAATGCCACAACCATAAAACACAATGTTCCAATCAGATCTGGTTGGGAACATTATAGTGGTATCGGAGCGAAGATTCCTCCCAGCTTGAGGGGTCTTCCATAAGGAGAGATGGATATTTTGGACTTTGCTAGAGAGATTGCATATTGTGAAAGGGAATATTGAGCCCTCAATGAGACTTTCAGAGCTCTAATAACATTCCAACAGTTTGTTTCCATAAAAAATCCTAGGTGGAGCAAAGATGAAGTTACACATTCGGTCGGCCTAGTAGAGGAAAACAGAGCCAGAGAAGCTAGATGGAAGGAAGCACAGATTAATCCTACACCCATTAGGAGCAGGGAACTTTGCTACAATTGCAAAGAGCCTTGGGAGCAAGACCACAAATGCAGGGGTAAAGGAAAGGTGCACATTGTTGAGGTGCACTATGACAGTGAGGATGAGGAGATACATGAGGATGCAACGATGATGCCTATTTAGAGCAGTCTGATGATGCTAGTGACTCTTGCACATCTAATGGACAATTGGATGGGAAGGATGATAGCACATGTCCTTTATCTTCCACATCATCCAGTGTTGAGTATTCAACCCTTAAACACAATGGTGACATGTGTGAGGATTCATATGTGTTATCACTTAGACATGATGAGATTAAGAGATTGGATGAGCTACCCTTGGATCTAGACATGGATTCCAGGAAGTCATGCATGTAGGATGATGATCTTTCTATGATGAAAGTGACACATTTCCCATCTTCTCAGACACCTATGATAGCCACGACATGAGGATATCAGTGGCATTCCTGATATGGTGGAGGAGCCTTGTGTGAGGATTGTACACCAGGGACATATGGATTTGCAGACACAGGAGGAGAGACATGACTTGGAGACAGTTGACCTTACACATATCTATCAGTTAAGTTGTGGAGACTGATAGTTTGATGGGATACTCACTTCCAAGACCGGTCCACAGTTATGAGGATGCACTCCTTATTTGTCAGGATGACCATATCTCATGTTTAGACACATCTGTATGGGATCCAGGTGCAGATGACATTAGAAGAGTGAGCGCACAGGAGGATACAACTGCCCATACAGGATACAGTGTGATTCAGATGGGGGTAGTAGTTGGTGATGGTGTGCAATGGCATACAGGAGGACTTAGGAGAACAGTGGACAGTGGGAAGTTCGGTGCCTTATCTGTTGAGGAGTGTGTTGTTGAGGATTCCATTGTTGACACTAGCAGTGAGGGGCATGAGGTATCACCCCAGCGAGATTGTGATCAGGAGTTACGACACTTAGCAGGACACTTGAGAGTCATTGAGGACATGATTAGGGCAACCACTAGGTGCATTGATGACACACATGCATTGGTGGCAGGATATTGCTGGAAGGCATCGATGGCACATGATAGTTCAGATGGGGGACTTGCCATGGATGACTTTCATACTCTCAGGGAGAGAGTGACTGTGATGAGGGCCAACTACCGACAGTTGTTGATGGACAAAGATTACCTATTGGGGGTTGGCGAGATGTATCACAAGGAACATAGACGACTCTTCCAGAATCAAAGTCCAAATTAGAGGATCTCTTTGAGGAGACTAGACAAAGATCCACTACATCTATCTCAGCAGAGAATCAGATATATCCTTTGGCCACATTGCTTGAGGATGTTGGTGGTTTGGCAGTGGAGCACCAGTTGATGGAGGAGCATGAGGAGTACCCGAGATCGTTGATGAGTATAGAGAGATATGATCCAGAGACGCAGAAGGATGTCCATGTGTCACAGGAGCTACCCTCCACGAGTATTTTTGAGAGAGTCGAGCACTCAAATACGAATGGGGACTCCAGAGCCAGAGGCAGTTATGAGGAGACTTCCATTTATGTTCCAGGATTGGTTGACCTTCATGTAGAGGTTGAACCAGTAGTACACCTAGGATCCATGATGTTGCAGGAGTATACAAGAGATTACATTAGTATGCAGGGGCACACAGTGGTGAGTGATAGTTCACAGATACATGCAGAGGCGTACAGCGGGATTCAAAGGGACACACTGGATTCCAGGGAGGAGACGTACTTAGTGGAGCATGGAGATTCCTCTCCCTTGCAGCAGTATATATATCTGGGAGATCACCTTCACAGTATTAGCAGTTGCATGAGCGATGATGGATGGAGAGTGGTTGACCAACAGTTTGTGGAGTGACGTACTGTTTTACCCTATGGTTGGACTTCAATGATGAGTACAGGGGATTATTCACCATGGGTGCCAGAGGATGAGCTTTGGGTCAAGTCCTTGGGATTGACCAAAGCATATGATACTTTCCAGTCCTACAATCGGTTGCAGATATGTCTGTTATCCTTTCCTGATACCTTCATCATTGACAGTAGCACGGGGGGAGTTAGACAGTGGCAGGGGACATGGAGAATTGGTAGGCCGAGACCACCTGATAAGAGTGTCTTTATTGCACACAGCAGCATAAGGGTGGATCATCAGAGACAAACAGTTGAGGTGTTGGGCGTGATGGTGAGTATCTTAGGCCATGGGACAGAGGATATCTCAAAGGTTGATACAGATTCAGATTCTCATTGGAATGAGGATGGAGGGCTTCTGACAGTTATCAGTATGGCTCATCAACAGCTAGTGGGGATTGGAAGTGATGAACTTCCAAATTTTCCCTGGGATCCGGGAGTCCATTCGATCAGAGATTTGCTTCATCTTATGAGGGTCCAAGTGGTGGCAGTGAGCAACAGACTCCACTCTTGGGTTACCTTGCGAGGGCTTGCTGAGATTTGTTCTATGAGGTGAGACATGTTCTTCCTATTGATACTCGTGATTGATTTGGGTGATGGATGGGCAGATTTTGGTTCCATGGGGATACCTTTACAAGTTCAGCTTTTTGATAGCAGGCCCAATCATCACAGATTTAGCATGACGATCCAGGAGTGGGGGATCCAGTATGTATACTGTGAGCAGACAGTCATGATCAGAGTAGTGCAGCGTCAGCGTGGTGATCCTTGGCAGAGACTAGCATGGGACCCAGGGATTGCAAGGCTGGGCATTTCATTGACCGACAGAGGCAAGTGGATCTTTGCAGGGGAAAGTCAATTTGATTTTCCATTGAGCTTCAGTATTGGGGGAAGCACGTCACTTGTTGGTGACTTGTTGAGATTTTTTAGTACCTCTCTATGGAAACAAAATGTTCAGTTGGTGGAGGCCGTGTTGGTTTTGGTAAGGACTGGGAGGATAGACTCATTCCAGGTTGAGGCCATGCGTCATTTGCAGGAGACTCATGCTGTTGATATGTTACAGGACTCTACTTCACAGGGTATTGCAGTTCACATCTTGATATGGGATCCAAGGATTAGAGTGCTTGGTAGTTCAGTATTGGCGGGAGCCTACTTTGTGTCCCACAGGTGGACATGGGACCCCGGTATTATATGTGGATTGATTCAGTTATTGCTTGAGGACAAGCAATATTCTAGTAGCAAGGAGGACTGTAACGTCCCCAGTTTTGGACATCATTATATTATAAAGTGTTATGCCTACCAGAGTAGCCAGATGGGGGTGGCAGCGAGTTCTGGAGATGTTGACGGGTTTTATTGGACCCGACTGGCATCTTTCATCATATTTCATCATCAGGATCCATTCCGCATAACTTGGCTTTGGTTCCATTGCATTCCAACGATTTCCGTAATTTTGAGTTATTTTGGGTTATATTTTAATTAAATTCACTAAGAGGGTCGTATTGGGCATAATACTTGGAGAAACCTCTTAGTATAACACCTCATCGGAATCGAGACGAAGAGAACTACAGGATTGATGAGAAGTGACTTTCAGTGGTTGGAGAAGCCATAAGGAGGGATAAATCACCTTTTAGAGATAAAATGGTTAATTAATTAATTAAACTAATTTAATTAAGGAATAGTAAAATAAAGTAAAAGTCACTTAGAGAGAAAAGGTGAACAAGGGGTATAAAACAGAGAGAGGTGCCTCTATTCTCTCATTAGGTTGTTTATCATTTTGATGTCTGGATTCTTGCTAGAGAGCCCATGCACTTGGGGGTTTTGAGGGTTTTGACTAAACAAACCCCAGAGATCAGCTCGATGGTGAAAGATCCCACCCAACCTGGTCCAAGCTTGGTCACGGAGATGAAATATCCCTCCCTCGCCATTCTACATCAGTTCTATTCAGTTACAGGAGCTCTTGAGGTAGTAAGGCGTCTTGTTGAAGCATTTCTGCAGAGCTAGGGTGCACCCATCTTGAGAGAGTGGTTCAATTTGCTCAAAGGAGACTAGATCTTCAGGGGATCTCATTCAGGGTTGTTAGAAATCACCCTAGTGCCATTTTATAGCATTGTGTGAGTGGATTCATCAGGCCATTCATCCTATCACTTAGGAGGGTGTGATTCTCTTCGGGGGGGTGCATTGTGCATAATGGATCTTATGAGTTGGAGAGGGAGATCACTCCTGATTGCTTGGAGGTTCATCAGAGGGCTTCTATAACCCCATATCTACATTTTGGCACTTGGTTTCAATGGATTACAGGCCATATCCTTGAAGGCCGATTTTTGGGTTTGCTACAACTAGTGAGGGGTGCATTGTGCTAGGGAGATCATCACATTTCAGCTGGGTACGAGTTGGATCTTCTATATTTTGGGTGCACAGCTTGAGGAGGCTTTTGGAAGCATGGATCTTCATCTCTACCTTGTATATTGGAGGCATTGTCAGCCATACACTCCATTCTCTTATTTGTATTCCAAATCTGCTCCATTTTGTATGAGGTCAGATATATATTATTAATAAATCAGATCTGAGGTATATGTGGCTATTTCTTGTGCTATTTGTCTTTCATCTTGTTGAGTACATTCCATTGTTACATTGATATCATTTACTTGCTGCAAACACACAAAGAACCATCATTATAAACCCCAACGCAACCTGAGAGACTAAAATTAGCAAAGTGTTTGACAAATTGCCACAACCAGAAAACACATAAAACACAATAAAAACACAATGTTCCAATCAAATCTGGTTGGGAACATTACATGTCCCTCCTTAGTGGGTGACCCCAACCTTGGCATATTTGTAGGCTCGGTTCCATTTACAAAGGCCTTCATGTCATCATTATAGGATTTCCATCATTCCTTGATTTCACACATCCTTTTCAAGCCTTCCCGATGTCGTGTCAAACTTAGATTCGCAATGTCTATTTTGGCGTACCACATCTCTTCATGTGTGGCTTCCATCTCTTGGGTCGAGTTGTGCCTTGGGGTGCATTCATGCGATATCGCTCTACCCATGTGTACCCAAGGTTGACCTATTCCATCAGTATGTTTGGCCAATCCACTTGCCAATTCTTGTGGTCGGTTCACAGTGCAATCATTCGTCTAAGGGCCTATCACTCCCAAGACTTGTTGACTTGCCTACAATCTGACCCAAATCTACCATAGAAACGTCTAGCCTGCTCTTTCTGAAGCGTGCCTTGGTTGCCTGTTGTGCCAAGGCCTCTGAGCTACGCTCGTCCCAACTTGTCGTGCCAAGTCTACAGTCGTCTCTCACTCCGCCTATACATGAAGCACCCAACCTACCATCGAATTGAGCCAAAAACTCCAATTTTGCTCGAACTACTACTCTGATACCATCTACCATGCACCCACAATATGCCCAGGGATCCAACTCGACTTGGCACACCCAAGTCGCCCAACACCTGGGGTCATGCGACACTGCAACATTTTGTTTCAGCGGCTTGACCAAACCGAAATGTACTTCGTAAGGAATATGCCTCACTCAAGGCACACCCATACTCTTCCTTGAGCCAATTATGCCAAACTACACTTGCGTTCTTTACACTTAAACAATTACACAGTTCTATACATAGCCAATTTATGCATCCAAGAACATGAAACCATTCATAAATCGGCCAAGATGTTATGATACAAATAGTTTACAACAGACTTGTAGCTCGTACAAACCAAATACAGTACCCGACTAAGTCATCTCACGACTTTCCCTTGCCTCTGCCTTCGCACAAACTCTTCCACGACTCCTTGACCGAACTCTCTTGCTAAAACCAAACCTTCTCACCTGACTACAGTCATTGCAACCAAGTATTCCAACCTTGGTCACACTCTTCCGTTCGCTTGGCTATTTTTTCACTAGTGCATTATTACTATGCACTTGTTCCCTTTGGTCGTGCTCACTTCATACTTCGTTGCATTTCATCTCACCTCCACCTGAGTTGTAGACTTCGCTCACTCGAGTTGTCATCTTCATTGTTGTGTTTGGCTATCTGCTTCCCACTATATATACTCACCCTTCAAGTCACACGAACTATCGCATCTCTTGGCATTCCACCAAGCCGACCCTTCATCTTCCACATGGATGCGTCTGTTCCACTCATGGGCATTGCATCGTTTGGCGAAGAGTCATTCTGACTTGCCAACTCGTCGCAAGGATGCGTCCAAGGCCACAATGTGTCACAAAATTGTCTCGTCTGTTGAATCATCCATGCCCCAACTTCTTCTAAGTCAAGTCATCATGTTCGTGACTCGTGCGATCCGGGCTGAAGTTTTCCTTAAGCAAACTTAACTCGCCATTGTTTTGTTCTGCCTTGCCTATGAAAACTCGTTTCACCGAGCTAATGTGTTTCGCAAGTGTGGGATGCAAGTCTCCTTGGGTCGCACGTCTAGATCGTGTGCTCGAAGCACTCCTACCCACTCCCTACATACACATGCCATCACAACTTCATTTCGTCTGGGCACGCCTTTCACGAATTGTTCTATCTGACAACCCCAACTTCCGTTGCTTGCC
>JASDQU011245486.1:33767-44216 GCA_032191745.1 Picea mariana | reverse complement strand
TAAATTGAGAAATTAAAAAAACATCACAATGGGAATACTTGAAGACCCAAAAAATAATGTAGAGTGTTGAGATTTGTCATATCAAAGGAGTCAACAAGTTGTTTCTTCAATCTAAACAAGAGAGCATTATTATTGCTAGTAATGATCAAGTCATCAACATATACAACAAAAATCAGAGTGTCTCCATTGGGGTGGAGAACATACAGGTTGTGATTATATTTACATCATTTGAAACCAAGTGAAAGAAATAAAATATCTATCTTAGTGCAGCAGGCCTGGGGAGCCTGCTTCAAACCATAAAGAAAATTCTTGAGTTGACATACCAAATCGAAATCCATCACAAAGATAGGTGGTTGGTCCATGTAAATTTCTTCAGAGAGGTATCCATGAAGAAAGACACTCCTCACATCCATATAATGAATCTTTCATCCAAAATGAGTACAGAGGTAAAGAATCAGTTGAACATAATTCATCTTTGAAACATGGGAAAATGTTTTAGTGTAGTCGATGCCCTTTTGTTGAGAAAATCCCTTCACGACGAGGCATGCTTTATGTCGCTCAAAAACACCTTCAGAGGTAAATTTGGTTCTTTAGACCCATCGACACTTCACAATGTTCTTTCCATGCGGTTGGGGAACCAAGCCCCAAGTTTGATCCTTCAAAAAAGAATCAATTTCGATCTTCATTTCCCATTCCCATTCAGGGCATCCTTCGACATCTGAGTAGGTAACACAGTTCGAGGTTTCAAGAACATGAGTCATTAAGGGAATGTTGGCATGTTTCTTCTGACCTCAAGTTTGTCATCCATAAGAGGCATCTCCAGAATTAGCTCCAGTGGATTCAATTGTCTTGGCATCCCATCGAGGTAGACAAGAAACAGGTGAATTGGGGTTCAATTCATTAGGTTGATCAGAAGTTGGAGGTTCTACAGTCGATGGATCGGTCAAAACAGAAGACATCATACTAGTCGACTTGAAGGTCGACAGTTGAGACAAAAAGGGCAGAAGGTTCGATGGACTAGTCAAAGGAATGAAGAGGGGAGAAATAGAACCAGTGTCCAATACATTGTCAAAGGGATCATCCTGCAGCAATCCATAGGAGGTATTCAACAACAAAACACCAGAATAATTCTCATCAAACCGACCATTACGTCATAAAATAATCTACCCTCGGAAAGGATCAAATAGTCGATAGGATTTTGTCTCTTCAAAGTATCCCATCATGATGCAAGCATGAATTTTTTCCTCCAACTTTTTTCGACAATCATCAGGAAACAAATATGAACACACAATGGTGGCATGTTATCGCACAATCTGTAGATTGGGAAAATCCCAACCCAATCCATGGAAGTGTGACAACTACAAGAGTACCTACCCACTGTCACCTTAAGTAGACACTCATCTTGCTTTAGTGATGACAAGTCACCACAAGGGGGGAATCCCGGTGACCCTAGGGGGATTGAGACGAAAAATGATAGAATGATGAGTGAAACCCATATAGGTCAATATTGGAGGTGAATGAAGGCTTGAACATGAGTCTTGTGGAAAGGTAAATGGTTCCATAGATTGTGTACCTGTAAAACAATGTTAGCCCTGCCTGGGACAAGAGAAATGAGCATAAACCAAGCCTTATATCAAGGGTATCAACAAGATAAGATTTATGTCCCAAATTTCAGCATTATATATGTCTACAAATATGCAATAAACAAGTACCAATAGCTTCAAATTAAACCACTAAAATCAAGTATAAGATGGTGGAAACCAAACTAGAAATCCACTGAAAAGAGCAAGACTTTAGATAGTATTTAGGGTTGTTTTTTAAGCATTATAAACAATGCATTATAACAGCCAAGCGGTCATAGAAAACAATTTCTACAGAAGAAAAATATAACCATGGAAAATTGACAAGTAAACCATCTAAAAGATAGGCAATGAGCAGTAGAACAATAATCTAGGTTCACAAGAAAATTTCAGCAATAGATAAGTAAGCAATGGATGAAAGAGAGAATATTTTGCAGCCACAGTGGCTATAGAATCAATTTGTAACATCTAAAGGAATTACTTGGCTAAGCTATATTCCCTTAGGGCACAAATAATCCTTAAACATGAAAAATTGATTCCAACTTGAACAATTGTAAAATCTCTATTTTTCATGTATTCCAATGCAAGTAATTTTATTTCTCCAATGAAAAATATACTAGTGACTTTATCAATTGGGTTATGGGGTCTCTTGTTGTAAGATCTGGTTTTTTTACCTCCCTAGGGGTGATATCCTTTTTAATCTCTAAGGAAAAAAAAACTATCAAGGTAAATCTAGGAGGGTGAAAGCCCTTTTACTCCTCCTAGCAACCTTGTTGAGTAGCTTATCCAAAATACAAATGAGATAGTCTTAGTGCAGGGTGTATTCCTTTATTCTCCTCCAAGGGTTTATACAATAATAACCATGAAAAAATAACAAACACTAACAATATGAAAATAATTCCTTACCAATTCCAAGAGATAGCAAGATAAACCCTCTTTTACCAAGTATATTCCACCACAAAAACAATACAAGCATCCAAGAGAGATAGCACACCACTTCTTCCACAAGAGACAAGAAACTAGCATCCAAAATAACATAAGAGAGAGAAAGTGAGAATTTCCCAAGTAGGTTGAAAATTTCAGCCCAAAGCTTATGTAATTATCAATTGTGTTACGTGTCAAAATGAAAGTGACAAGGTCTTATTTATACTTGACCTTGTAGAAATTATTTATCCACTTAAGGGAGGGTAAAACAAAAATTAGGGATGCATGGGGTATGGCATCCACTCTATGGGATTCATGCCCCAATGAAGGCCCAAGAAAGGCTTGTTCCTCCACAAATGTCCACCAAGAAAGTTCCTACAAAGACAAGTAAATATTCCCTCTAAGGGTCTCAAGTCAAATGTATCATGGCAAGTAAAATCACATTTAATACAAGAGCCATCTAAACATGTACATCAAATCTACCTTTTCAAATTAAACAAGTTCTCAAAGACCCTATGCAATTTTCCAAATTTAGATATGGGAGGGGCGTCATAATGTTCTATTGGGTGAACTAATTCTTCAAGTAGGGGAGGTTCCCAAGGACAATCCTTTATAAGTTATGTAGTGGGTGTGAGGTGTATGGGGTTAGACTTCTAGGTGTGGGATTTAATGACACATAAAGGCTCGAATTGTCTCATTTATAGGTTCCTTTGTTGAGGGCTTTCCGCATCGATTTTCTCTTCTTTTTTTGCATAAATTTTCCAAGCCCTTTATTATTTTAACCATTTACTTTGCATGTGTCACCAAGTTGAATACAATAAGGGGCATAAAAAAGGAAATGCATAGCCCACAAATGCTCTACCTTGGTTAGCATGCTTTTATGAAGACCTTCCAGGTTGAAGTCAATAAGGGGCACTAAAAAGGAAATGAATATCTCACAAATGCTCTACCCTTAATGTTATGGGTCCCTTTGGTTTCTTATGAGAAGCATTTCATTGCTCTCAGGATTCCAAGGCAAGATTCTATCGCATGATGTCTTTTGCCAAAGAACCTCTAAGCCTAATGGCCCCTTCTTCCCATGAACTGAGGTACATTCCCTTCTTGGGTCAATAATCTCATTGACCTAAAAGATGGGGACATTGAAGAGAAGAAATAATGGAAAGTGGTAAGTATGAGTGGGGATGGTACGATAACCCTTTAAGGAAGACCCATGGTTACAACTCTTTCCCCAAGTGTGGCCACTTACTAGGAAATCATGACACTCACCAAGGTGAAATAAGCCAAAAATCATAATTTTCAAGAAAAACTTCCCATAATCAAGAGAAGTTTCAATGAAACATATTCAAATGCCACAAGTATTAAGGTGACACTTACCATGATACTTGACTTATTACCTCATGGATAAAGATCCATCATCTTCCAGAAGCAAGATGGTGTGGTGAATGCCATCATGACGAATGGATAAGTATGATGGTGAGGTCAGGCTCCATCTGTGTAAGTGGACATTGTCAGTCAATCCATCTCTCGGTACTCCATGTCTGCAACTTGAGGGCCTCAATACATCATCTCGTTATTTATCCCTAGGAATGGGGGATAATGTTTGGTTCCTACTTGGGGACATTTACTTGCCATAGAGTGCATGAGAACCTCAACATCTCTTGGTAAGATATGTCCCTAGACACATAAAAACAACAAATTGTGAAATCCAAGGTGGCTCATTGACCCCTTTTCCATATAATCAAAAATTAAAAATTTCATACTAATCTTTAAAATAAAATATAAACTAACACATAATATGATAAGTTCAAATGATATAAAGAAACTATGCAATGATGAAAGTAGAGAAAAATAAAAAATCAGATATGACAAGCAATCATAAGTAAATGCAAATAAATTATCATGAACAAGCAACTGCAAATGAAAGGGAAAGAAAATGACCTACATACTTACCTGGGGCATGGGCCCTAAAGAAGTTAGGTTCCTTTTATTTAGAGTCGGAGAAGAGACCCATAAACTGGTAACGACATCTTTCTCCCATACATGGAAGACAAGTAGTATTTTCCTATTCCTTAATTCTTCTTAATGATGTAAGGGCTAATCCATAAAACATCATTTCTATGATCATACTTAGGTTCACCCCTCTTCTTGTCCCACATGAGTTCAAGGCTCCCTTCAATGAAGTTAATGTAAGGTATGTTTTCAATGTAAGGATATGAAGGTGGGTCTGCCTTGACCATATCTTTGATAGCTTCTTCTCACTCTTTATCTTTCTTATCTTCTTCTTTCTTAAGCATCTTGATGGATCCTGGTTCTTTTCCTTTGAATTTTGAAATATTTCTTTGTATTATTCTTTCCTTGGAAGAAATGTGTTTATGCAATATTCTTGTGGAATAGGAAAATCTTGTGGTTCATATTTGATGATTTGTGGATGCACATCAAACTCACAATCACTATGATAATCAGGGTGGTTCAAATCCATCACATGTTTCTTGACTGCTTGTTGGATATATAATATTTCAAAGGTACCCTCCCCCATGGGAATGTGTGCATGAATGAGATCCATGTTGAGTAAACCTCCCAAAGTGGTAGCCCAACTCCTCTATAAAAGGATTCCATAAAAATTTGGAACATCAATCACCATTATGTTCATATTGAGGATGATAAGATGGAAATCATGCAAATATAGTTCCACGCATTCTATAAGACCATTTACTTTCACCTTCTTCGAATCAATTTTGCACACATTTCCATATGGGAGGGTTGTCTTCAAACCAAGCTGTTTCATGACCTTCAAAGACATCATGTTCATTGAAGCTCTGTAATCCAACATATATTTATTCAATCGAAGATCGTTCACCCCTAATCAAATATAGAAAAGAGGGGTTTTGTCCCTTCGCTTCCCATGATACATGGTGTTCAAAATCATAGGAGGTTATTCTCCCTCATCATGTACCTTCAATTACTTCGCAACTTCTCTTCTCATAGATGGGATCTTGCACATATCAACTATAGGAACTAGAATATTCATCTTTCCCATCATGGTCAATACTTCTATATTCAACTGAATCTCTCCATTGGTTGGTACATGCTTCAGAAGAAGGTTTTGCATCAACGGTGGAGGAGGCGAAGGAACTTCTTTTACAAGATGAGGTATATCCTCTTTTGATTGCATTGGAGGGACTGGAGCTCTATTCCTTCTTTCATATGTCAAAATTTATTTCTTCCTCAACTCATTTTTTGTATTTTCATCTAGTTGATTTAGTGTTGGCATGTTTACAGGAAGAGTGTGCTTGTCATTGATGAAAAGAACAGCAGTGAACCAAACCTTGAGAGAGCAGAAGATGAGGAAGATTAGAAGAGATAGTGGTTTCCAAAAGTGCAGACGAGGTCCAAGAGACAGACTCGCAGGAGGAGAAAGGGTCGATATCCTTGAACACGTAGAAAACCTTCTAAGTCAGAGAGATAAAAAACTCAGGAGGAAGAGTGGCAATGACTATTGGATCACTTTTGAATGGAAGGACAGCATAAGAAAAGATGGAGAGTTGTTGGATTTAATACAAGGAAAATTTTCATCGCAGACAGATCAAGTCATTGATCTAAGATCATGATCAAACGAACATCATTCGTTTCGGGTCTAATATGTGAGGAGGTTATGCTCTAGAAAAATATCACTTCAAGAGTTTCAGTTTGATATTTGAAATACCCGAAGTCCGGAGAGCCGGAGTAAATTTCAATCGTCATATCCAGAGGGATACGTGGTGATGAATCATGAACTCCAGAGAAATCACTTCGAGAGTTTCAGTTTGAGATTTAAATTCCTAAAGCCTGGAGAGTCGGAGAGCCGAAATAAATTATTGACCATCGGATCATCTAAAGTAGATATCAATCGTCATATCGATCGAAGCAAATCTCAAGAATTGAGATCATCCTAAGTGAATCTGGGTCGTCTGATCCAGAAAAGACATGGCGTAATCCTGTGGACTCTGGGTAAAGACCCGAAGTAAGCCTCAACCGTCTGATCCAAGAGGACATGTGGCAGTAATCCAGATACTTCGAGGGAAAGTAAAGTTTGAGACTTGATATTTTAGAAGTCCAGAGACCCGAAGGAGATCTCAATCGTTGATCGAGAAAAGGGTCACAGAACTGTTGATTTGGTTGAAAGGTCAAATTCCCGAAGTAGAGGCAGAGTCGTCAATTGATAATGATAGGTGTATGCAGATCATCGACTCTGAAAGATTGGCGTATGGAGAAAAGCAAGGTTTGAGATTTGAAACTCTCGGAGCCCAGATCATGAATTAAATCACAGTCGTTGATTTAGGAAGGTTAGATCTGATCCGAAGAACTTGAGAGGACATATCTAAATCGTCAGTTCAGGAGCACCGTCAATATCATGAGATCGACGGTCCCATCGCATTGCGAGGATTGAAGGTGCGTGAAATTTAATAAGTTAAGGGCAGGCCACAATCGAAACCATGGTTTTGGGGAAAGAACACATGGAGGCTCGAGGTAAATTGCGGGGAAAAAATTAGTTTGATTTCAAACTACCTTTGGACATGCCCTCAATCGCGTGGTCACATGAGATCATCGCCCAAGGTCATATATAGAACAGAGTTATTACTCGCTAGGTGTGAGTTCAAAATTTGGGAGAGTCAAGGTTGGCTCACATCCAAAGACGTGAAATGCAAAGTCCCAAAGTACTTGGCCCCAAGTCACATCCAATAGTCGTGTGGAGAGAGAATAGAGGAAGGATCTAGTGTCACTAAGCTCCACTTCGGAGAAAGGGAGTTGGGAGAATCGAGATGTCTCATAACAAGATTCCTGAAGTCGTGAGTCATGAAGTGCCTATTGAATAGGAATATGGTCACCGTCGATGATCACATGAACGAAGGGGCTTAGAAGCCAAAGAAGCCAAAAATTATTGGTTGTAAATGACAGAGAAGACAAAGAGTTGCGACTACCAGAGAAGCCAAAGAATATTTGGATAACGGTCACTGATGATGAACAGATTCAACATAACCACCAGATAAGAAGAAGAGTTGTTATGATGATCTCGTAGAGGACTCAACGTGAGAAAGACATGCAGAATAGAGAATAAAGAGTGATTTTTTTATCGTTATGCATGCGGGTAGGAGGAGACACATTTTAGGACCTGAAGTGGAGATCAATGGCGCAGTAAAGAGCATGCAGATGCAACACAGAGTAGAAAATCCAGAAGAGAAGATGAACAGTATGCATTTTTTGTGAGTGCGGGAGGAAAAAGAACAGAGCATAGAAGGAGAAAGATGAAGAAGTAGAACAAAGGAAAGAAGATGAATAAGGCAGAAGACACATGGAGTTGTAAAAAACCATATCAGAGACAGATCAAGTAAGTAAAAGTTTTTCAAGATTAAATCAGGGTGGTAGGGTGGTGCTAGTGAGAATTTTTTTCCTTAGAGCTTCAAGTGGGTGCTTGAACACAGGGAGTTGTAGCTTCCATCTAGTTGTGGCCAGAAAAATCAGGGTGGTAGGGTGGTGCTAGGGAGGATTGAAGTCCTCTAAATTCTAGTTGGTGCTAGAAGATATTTTGGGAGTTGGTTCTTCCATCTAGTGGGTGCTAGAGAAACCTGGGAGTTGGTGCTTCCATCTAGTTGCTACTAGAGAAATCTGAGAGTTGGTTCTCTCTGCAAGATGTAGCTTGATATCAGAGGTTGTAGCCTCATATTTGAGTTGGATTTCAAATACTATGATGTACATGAAAGTTAGAGCTTGATTGACATCCTAAGAAGAAGATGTTTTCACCCTTTATAGGTTTCCTCATGAAAATCAGTGTCTTTGTGTATTCTGTGTGATTGATCAAATATTGCGTATCTATGCATTTTAAGTTATCAGCAACACATTAAATAATAATCTAGAAAGAATCAGAAAATAACAGGAAAAGTTTCAAGCTTATATACATAACAGATTCACCCCCCCTCTTAGTTATATTTCCAACAATTGGTATCAAATAAGGTGCCTTTGATCAAAGGTAGATCCATAAGCTTGAACATGACTAGTCATGAAGAAAGTTCAACTAATAGAGCTCCTATGTTTGATGGAACAAACTTTACCTTCTGGAAAATAAGGATGAGAACATATTTAATGTCTTTGGGTGCTGATGTTTAGGATGTTGTTGAAACTGGATATGTGAATCCTGTAGTATTGGCCTCAAAAGATGATAAGCTGGAGTTTAGCTGTAATGAAAAAGTAATGAATTCCATCCTCAGTGGACTTGCAGAAGCCAAGTTTTTCAAAGTAATTCACTGTGATTCAACAAAACTTATGTGGGACATGTTGATAAGTAGTTATGAAGGCAATATAAAGGTGAAAGATGAAAAACTTCAGACTCACAGACTGAAATTTGAGCAGTTAAAGATGGATGAAGATGAAACTATCAGTAAGTACTTATTACGAATAGAAGAACTTGTCAACGCTATGAAAGGTCTAGGTGAAATGATAGAAGAATATTTTATAGTCTAGAAAATATTAAGGTCTCTTCCTGATATATTCAACTCAAAGGTCTCTTTTATAGAGGAAATAGTTGATCTCAATAAGTTGACATTAGATCAACTTCTTGGAACCCTAACTACTTATGAAATGAGAATCACCAAAGGTAAATCCACTACAAGAGAGGCATCCTTTAAAGCAGAGAAAAACACAGACTCCTATATAGATGAGATTGAAGAAAATTTTGTGAGAAGACTGACAAAAGGATCAAGCAAATGCAAAGGTAAACTGCCCTTCAAATGTTTCAACTATGGTAAGATAGGTCATTTTGCATCTAAGTGTTCTCACAAAATAAAGGATTAGACATATGACGATGAAGAGAAGCACAAACACAATAAGTTATATAAAGAGAATAATTTTAAGAAGAAAATCCTTTGTGTAAACAATGATGACGATCCTTCAGATGATGAAAGCAGTGACTTCTATTGAAAGTAAAATAAATGATATCATGATAATAGCTTTAGAAGACCTAAATACTGAATATACAGGAAGTGATTTTGCTGATTGTGAAGCAGTAGTAGATCTTGAAGAAGAACTTGTCAATGCCATGGAATAGATTGATAGACTCAGAGAAAACAAAAGAAAAACAGTTACTGCTCAGGTATGAGAAAACAGGAAATACACCATCTGAATAAATTGCTCTGTTGAAGGTTAAATTAGAAGAAGATAAGAATATTGAATACATCCTCAAACAACAATTGAAGGAAGCTAAAACAAAAGGTGAAAAATTGGAAGCTGAAGTAGTGACTGTCAGAAAAGATCTAGAGAAATTCCAGGCCTTATATCATCAGAATCTGAAAAGTATTAAAGCCTCAGAAGGATTAGCCTCCATTCTGAGTCAGCAAATGAATTCAAAGTTCAAAAATGGTTTGGGTTATGAAGAAGGTAGTAGTAATCCAAGAAACAAAGAATCCATCAATTTTGTCAAATCTACAATCATTGACAACAACAAACATGCAGAAATAAAGGAAGATAATCAGCTGCCTAGGAGGAGTGAAGAAAAAGGTAAAAGAACTGAATCTATAGAACAAATAAATAATACACCCTCCACTCAAGGAAATAATCAAAATGTAAGAAATCGACCTATTCAAATAAGACAACCATTTTCCAGGTACAAATATTTTTCTATGGATATTGTTTTTACTGCTCTAACTTCAGCCACAAAGCTGTAAATTGTTATTTAATATTTAGACATGAGAAATCAAGACAACTAAGAAATAAATATCTGCCACAACAAAGAATGAGACATCCAAGTAACAAACAACCACAGACTGCAAATCATGTGATGTCTAGAAAAAGGATGCAGATTAAACATAACAATCGTTATGATCCTTTATTCAATGAACCAGAATGTTACATCTGTCATAATTATGGACATAAAGATGGAGACTATTTCTTAAAGAACTACAAGCCAGATTCAAAT
>JASDQU011245484.1:1139-18044 GCA_032191745.1 Picea mariana | reverse complement strand
GAACTGAAACTCTCGAAGTGATTTCTCTGGATCTTAACCTCCTGACATATTTAGACCCGAAACAAATGACGTTCATTGGATCAAGATATTAGATTAATGACGCGATTTGTCTGTGATGCATCTTTGCTTTGGATTAAATCCAACGGATATCCATATTTTCTTATCATATCCTTCCATTTAATTTGATCTGACGACTGATGAAAATTTGGGTGATCGAGATCTCATATCTCAGCCCTTGCTTATCCTCTCCTTCCACTTAAGGTGAACCAATGGTCATGACATTTTCTCTAGATCCGATGGTCCGTATTCATTTCATACTTTTGGGCTTTGGGTAATTCAAATTTCAAGTTATGAATTCTTCTGAAGTGAGATTCCTCAAACAGTAACCTCCTCACAACTTTTGATGTGAACCAAATGTTGTTCGTCGATCATGTTCTTAGATCGATGGCTCAATCTATCTTCGGTGCTTCTCTTCTAGCTTATCTTGTCCTTCCACTTAAAAGTGATCCAATGGTCGTGAAGACACTCGAATAAGATCAATGATCAAGGAAGGTTGTGGAACTACAACTTTCAAGTGATTTATCTCGTCACCAAAACTCTGCAATTTGAAGTTGTGCGTTGTTGGTGAGTGAACCACACTCGTCAATCTTTGAGGCTATAAGATCTGACAGTCCTGACTCATTGCGGGTTCGGAAATAGCATGATATTTAATTATCCTTTAGATCTCCACAATCTATGATCTAGGTGGATATCGATGGCCACCCACCTTTTCCAACTGGCTCAAAATAGTTTTCTGGCAATTTTGGTAATTTACTATTTTTAGCAGTTTTCACTTCTGGAGCCGTTTTGAGGCCTTAAATAGTTTTTTTTTGGAAAATGGGTTTGAAATATGTAAGTTCCTTCCATATTTCCCCTAAAATGAATATCCTTGATGATACCTTTCCAATGGGCTATCATATGCCTAAAATGGAGATCGTATGCAAAAGTTACGACCCCGGGAAGTTGATGTACTAACTTACCCAAATGAGGCCCACGTGACTTTTGGTGCTTCATCTCCTAGGGTTAGGTTTTTGGATGTCTAGGGTTTTTGGCATTCCTGTTTATTGTAAAAAAGGCCTTCATAGCCTCATTTTAATCATCTTCTGTCGAATGAGTGCATCCGTCACATCTCTTCTTCGAGATAAGCCACCACCATTCCATCAAGCTTATTTTTGCTGCATTTTACAGTTTCAGCTTATTTCCTTATTAAATATAAAACCAGTTTTACTATATCTCTATTATTTTTTGTTAAGCACTTGTTAATAATCTGTAGTCATTTCATTCTGCTCATAAAATTTGGATCAGTAGTATCAAAGCGGTTTTCTCCTTGTCATCTTAATGCATGTCCCCAACGAGGTCGGAGTACAAAGAGTTGGGTCTTTATCTTGTTTCTCTTGAGGAAAAAATATCTCGCACGCCCAAGCGACCTCTCATGGTAGGAGAAACTAAAGATGACGGGATAGGAGATGCTTTCAAACTATTTATTTAGGAAGTCCTCACGCAACAAAGGAACAAGATGATGGATAGTTTCACGCAAATCCTTTGGTGGCTACCAGCAGACGATGCATATTCTTCGAGCGGAGGTGCCACCCCCTTCAAGGTACAAATAAACTTCGATATTCCTATAATTTAAGGTCATATAGATGGAGATGTTGTAGACAAGTGATTGAATCTACTAGAAGGGTAGTTTTCTATCCATAACTTTTCGAATAGAGAAAAGATTACTTTTGCGCTCCTCAAAGTTGTTCCCCATGTCAAAGATTGGTGGGAAACCTTCTGTGAGAAAAAGGAAACAGAGGAACCCTCATTATTTACAGTCATGGCCACTTGGGAATCCTTCAGGGATACTATTAAGGAACAATACTACCCTGTCAGAAGTTATGACGAATTGTATACCAAATGGACCACACTACGGCAAGAAAGAGACCAAGCAGTGCCAGATTTCACAAATATCTTTCATAGCTTACACACCAAGCTAGGTATCAAATATTCAGAGTGACATATAGTGCTCAAGTATCGTAGTGATCTTCATAGATACATCTGGACTGAAATGGAATTTATGGACATCTCATCCTTGGGTGCAGCCTACCGATATGCTATCAAAATCGAGAAAATCTCAAACAAAGGACACGAACATTTGGTCCTAGGAACCCCTCATAACAAAATGTAGGAAAGGGTGGCCCCAACCCACAAAACAAAGGACAATATCAGGACAAATGGTCCAAGCCGCAAGCAAATAAGAACACCAAAAAAACAAAGAAAGATACCGGGAAGTGGTGGGACTTCCATAATATCCCTTGGCATAACACTGCTAATTGCCGCTCAAAGCAGTTGCTGGTGGCCGAAGTGAAAGCCCTTGAATCAGATGCAGGTTATGACTCTGAGCTAGAACCAGAAAGGGGAATATGGATCATTGATGTGGAACCCAATGCCACTGTTTCTACCACCAAGCTCCAGTCTGGTGAACCAGATGAGGCAGAATAAGGAGAGCACCTCTTCCATTCACGGATGTGGGTAAAAGGCACCCTGTTGCACTTCATCGTTGATAGCGGTAGTTAGAAAAATATCATATCAGAAGAGGTCATCAAGTGGCTAGCCCTGTCAACAATGCTGCACCCACAACCCTACACCATTGGATGGTTCCACCAAGGAAGCAATCTCTGCGTCAGCCAACCGTGTTGACTATCGTACGACATCAATCCCTTCAAAGATGAGGTATTGTGTGATGTTGATCCTCTTGAATTTTGTGATGTTCTTTTGGGCCAACCTTATTTATGGAAATTTCATGTTTCATATGAGTCTAGGCCTCATAGTATTATTATTGCTTTGAACAGGAAATTGTAAAGGATACCCAAGGCAGTCCCACCTAGTGTTATTTCATTGATCCTTGCTAATAAATTTAGGAAGGTCATCTCTCAAACGGGGAAGTTTATCTTCTTCGTGATTTTCTCTCATAATAAGAGAAAGATCACATCCACATCCAGGGTCTCTGCGGCTGACCTCTCCACACGCCAGAAGAAAGTAGATAGGGTCATGGAAGTATACTCGAAAATATTCTCCTCACCTACCGGGGTACCTTTACACTACCAAGTCAAGCACCCCATCAATCTGACCCCCGAAAAACCAGTTCTTAATGGGTCAGTCTATTTTCACTCTCTATTAAAGAATGAGGAGATTAAGAAACATATCCAAGAACTGCTCCACAAGGGGAAAATCCATCCTAGCTCATCACCTTGCGGGAGCCCAATCATGCTGGTACAGTAGAAAGATGGAACCTAGTGACTTTGCAATGATTACCGAGATCTAAGTAAAATCATAGTCAGAAACCGGTACCCAAATCTCTGAATTAATGACCTCCTTGATCAACTCACGGGGGCCAAATACTTCAGTAAGACTGATCTAAATTCTAGCTACCACCAGGTCCTAATAGTACAGACAGATGTATGGAAGATCATCTTCAAGTCAAAGGAAGGCCTTTTTGAATGGTTGTTCATGCCCTTTGGTTTGACAAATGCTCCAACCACTTTCATGAGGATGATGGATGATATACTGCAACCATTCACCAATACTTTTGTAGTGGTGTATCTCGATGACATTCTCATTTACAACAAGACTTGGGCTAAACACTTGTAGCATATTCAACAAGTTCTACACACCCTGCGGAAACACAAGATATATGCCAAATTGGAAAAATTATCCTTCGGCATGGACATGGTCCATTACCTAGGATGCATCATTGATCATCATGGTGTACATGTGGATCTAGCCAAGATCCAAGTCATTCATGACTGGCTAGCCCCAACCACACTCACTGAGCTTCGGAGCTTCTTGGGCCTTGCCAATTTCTACCATAGGTTCATGTTGGTATTCTCCCATATTGCATGGGTCCTCTGCCAAATAACCAGGGGTGGTGTTAAGGATAAATTTGTGTGGGGCCGATCCCAACAATAAGCATTCGATGATTTGACACAATGTTTGTGCTCAAAACCAATACTTTCAATTTTACCAGACCTGCAACAACCCTTTCAGATCGAGACAGATGCTTCAAACTATGTTGTGGGCACCATTCTCACTCAGCATGGCCACCCCGTGGCCTATCATAGTGAGACACTATCAGATGTTGTCCATAAGTACCCTATTTATGACAAATAAATGTACTCCATTGTGCAAGCCTACCGCTAGTGGAGACATTACATTCTTGGGAAGGAGACAGTCATCCACACTAATAACAAGCCATTGCAGTTCATGCAGACACAAGGAAAATTGTAGAATGACCACCATCAAAAGTGGTCCACATACTTGCAAAAATTCCACCTCAACATCAAGTATAAAAAAGGAAGCACTAATCATGTCATTGATTGCCTCAGCAGACCACCAGTCATGGTACTCACCATAGTGCTAGACTCTTGCGGCCATGAGACCTCTAGATGGCCGAAACTCTATGAGACAGACCCGGACTTCTCCACCACCTACCAAATGTTGGGGGAAAACACAATTGTCAATAATTTCCATCTTCAATATGGGTTGTTGTGTCGTCTGGGCCATATCTGTGTTCCATCAAGATAGCGAGCGAAGATAATCTGGGAAGCCCACTATAGTCGGGTGACAGGACACTTCGACGTCGAAAAGATAGTGGAAATTCTACATAAACATTTCTACTGGCTGAAACTTCGACAGGAGGTCAAAAAATATATCAGGGCCTGCATTACCTATGCTATTGCCAAACTGACCACTAAGAAACAAGGCTTGTACACCCCTCTTCCTACTCCTGACAGGCCATGGTAATCCATATCAATGGACTACATGTCGGGCCTCCCATCCACCGAGCAGGGAAATGAATTTGTTTTTGTGGTTGTTGATTGCTTTTATAAGATTACGATTTCGGTTTCCAGTAAGAAGAGCATCACAGCAGAGGCCACTGCCAAGATCTTCTTTGAACGATTCTGGGTACATTTTGGAATCCCAGAAAACATTGTCTTAGATTGGAACAGACAATTTTTCAGGACATTCTGGTCGAGCCTCTGGTCACTATTGGACACCAAGCTCACCAAATCCATGGCCTTCCACCCCCAGACAGATGGCCAAATCGAGGTTGTAAATCAAATGATTTTTCATATCCTTCACATGTATAATTCAAAGCACCCTCGCACATGGGATGAGATCCTTCCCTATGTCCAACATAGCTACAACCGAGCCCTGCATAGCTCAACCGACCAAAACCCCTTTCAAGCGAGGTTGGGATTCCAACCATTGGGTCCCATAGATGTTGCACTTCCCCTTACGGTCACCTCGACCAACTCACCTCCTGCTCCAATTGAAGCTGACAAAGCCACCCAATTCATTGAGCAGATCCATCACATCTGCCAATAGGTTCAATATATCCTACAGAAGTCCAATGACAAGTACAAACAATGCCATGATCAACATCGGGTGCCACATAAGTTTCAAGCGGGCGAGAAAGTTTTCTTTCACTTTCATAAAGAACACCTTACAGGACCCCATCGGAAGCTTTGCCCATTCTGTTATGGGTTGTACACCATCACCATGGTCACGGGGGATTATTCTTTTGAGCTCAACATTCCTCCTTTCCTTGGCCTGCACCCATTGTTCAACGTGGATCTCCTTCGCCCTTATTTCACACCATCATTGGACACCTCATAAGTAGCAGAAACATTTCCACACAGATTAGATTGTGGACACACAAATCAAGGGAACTCAATAGCAAAGGATCCCTCTTTATCAAGTCGTCAAAGCAGGGCAGCTCCTACACCAAGGCAAGTGGCTCACCTGAGGCCAAATTCAGCAGAAATTGCCTCATATGATGGGGGACCTCAATGCAATGGAGACCATTTCTTCCTAAGGAGGGAGGATTGATCCAGGTGGATATTGGTGGCCGCCCACCTTTTCCAACTGGCTCAAAATAGTTTTCTGGCAATTTTGGTAATTTACTATTTTTAGCAGTTTTCACTTCTATAGCCGTTTTGAGGCCCTAAACGATGTTTTTTGGGAAAACAGGTTTGAAATAAGTAAGTTCCTTCCATATTTCCCCTAAAATGAATCTCCTTGACGATACCTTTCCAACAGGCTATCATACACCTAAAACGGAGATCATATGCAAAAGTTACGACCCCAGGAAGTTGATGTACTAACTTACCCAAACGGGGCCCACATGAATTTGGTGCTTCATCTCCTAGGGTTAGGTTTTTGGATATCTAGGGTTTTTGGCATTCCTGTTTATTGTAAAAATGCCTTCATATTCTCATTGTAATCATCTTCTGGTGAATGAGCACAGTCGTCACATCTCTTCTCCGAGATAAGAGACCACCATTCCAGCAAGCTTGTTTCCACTGCATTTTACAGTTTCAGTTTATTTCCTTATTGAATAGAAACCTAGTTTTATTGTATCTCTGTTATTTTGTGTTAATCACATGTTAACAATCTGTAGTCATTTCATTCCTCTCATAAAAACTAGATCAATGTATCCCTATCATTGATCTAGTGATTGTGCATCTGACGGTCACGACTTAATCCGACTTAATCTGATCGTTTGTTAGATCAACCACAATCGTCGATATTTGGGTTTATGATATCTGACGATATAGACGAATTGTAGGATTAGAACTAGAGATTTTTTTAATTATTCTTTCTCTCTCTGCAATTCATCCATGTCGTTAATTTGGCTTGGAGATCTGATGGTCATGATCCTCCGACGGTCCTCAAGCCCAAAGTCACTCATATGACTGACGTCTGTAATATTAGACGATCAACACTGTCAATTTATTGATAGGTTGATTGTTGAGGATTCTCACCCTGAGCTTACGCTTTTCCTTCCGAGCTTTGATCTATGCATATTGTTCACTTCTCCTCCTGATCTTATGCTTTTCCTATTCTCCATCATCGTTGTTGTTCTTGCCATCAATGACAAGCACAGTCTTCATGTAAAACATGCCAACAAGGAAATATTAATATACTAAATTCAAAGCATCATGACAATAAAACTAATCAACAACTACTCTTTAATATACTATAAGAAAATTATTCTTTAATCTACCAAAGCAAGAAGACTATTCTCTAATCTACAAAAGAAATGAAACTATCCTCTAATCTATAAAAGCAAGAAAACTCAAATATAATATTGATGGGTTATGTCTCTGGTGTCTTATGATATCACGATGGCATTTAACAATTAATGATAACTCAAGAGAGATAAACTCAATATTAACTTCTATAGCAAAGTGAAAGGTATGAATTAGGCAATCTAGTGAGAACTTAGCCATTATAGAAGAAACATCAACTACCCTGCATATCCATGTGATTCTTCAATTCATGCATTAATCATGAACAAGACAGAAACACTATTCTATTAAATTCAAACACATTCTGTGCTAATGTAAGTAAATTCATACTACTTAGAGAATCATGTCTGAAAACTAAACTCAATAATTAAGCTTCGAATTAAAATTGCAACCTAGATCTAGAATGGAAATTGCATGAAATAAATTAAACTAATCCTATTTTAACAATTTAAACTTCCAATGGAAATACTCTTACAAACATAACTCAAACCTTATTTCTATTTCAACAGATGACAAGATAAGAAAACTAAGAACTAATTGAACAAACTATATAATAAAATTCAAAACTAAATTCAAAACTAACAACTAATCATCCATCAAAACCTTGCCAAAGAAACCATTAACTAAATACTTTGTTTTAAGTCTGTTTTAAATTCTATTTCAGCATATAGGAAATCCAACTATCATCTAATTAGACACAGGGGTTATTGTCTAATCTTGCAAGCTCTCTCCTATCAATTAAAAAGACATGTTTTAATTACACTATCCTTCATAATAACCTGCAAAAGAAATTGAAGCAATTAAACTTATGAACAACAATTTACACAGTAAATAAACATAATAAAACTCATGTACAGGAAATAAAAGAAATGACGATTACACTATGTGAATTCACAATCTAATTGACTAAATATTCACCCAGACCACTAGTGGGTCCCCCAACAGGTTGTGGCTACTCCTCAATGATCAATCACGAGCTCAAGCAACACGATTTCAACATTAAAATTAAAAACACAGTTTTACACAGTTTTAGAGAAAAATGTCTTGAAATGGAAAAACAAAGATTAACTATCCTTAGCTACTTGTCTGACCATTGTTGTGGTATATATAGAGTTTACAAGATGAGAGGTCGACCACTGGAAGGGTCAACCTCCTCTAAAAACAGTAAATTACAATTAATGTGTCTTAACCACTGGTGGCTTCTAGAAACAAAGAGAGCCAATAAATGCCCATAATAACAACCCAATCCAAGTTGTCAAAAGCTCAATAGTTGGAGGCCATGAGCACAAGGAAAACCCATGTCATTGATTTTCCCATCACTGGCCTCCGATATGATAACCACCAACTCGCCCATGCTTTTAGTGCAGGATGGAGTGTCGGACGGAGTGTCAGAGGGAGTACCGGACGGAGTGTCGGATGGAGTACCGGATGGAGTCTCGGATGCAAAAATGACATGCGATTTTTCCTTGTGACAAATAGATCACGAATTAGTTTTCTGGAATCATTAAAACATGTTGAATTACACTTAAAACCATCATAAAACATCAATCATACGTACCTGGTATGAGCCACGACGATTTAATACAAAAATCCTTCAAAACTTCTTCAAAATAGGAAAATACATATACAATATTGGTCAAAAAGGGTCTAATCATTATCATTAAATTAACCATATCGCGGGCCCAACACTATGAATATAGATTTTCTTTATAATTATCTTCATTTTCTTCATCAAATGGTTTTGTTTCCATGATTATGGAGAGATATCATTATTCATCATTGGTATATTCCATTTCTTTTTATTTGTCAAGTCCTCCTGTTGGCTTTCTCACAAATTGTGATTCTTCTGTCTTTGATTCATAGTTGGAACAATCATTGGATATATCTTCATAAAAACTATGTAGCTTGTCCAAAATTTGTTTAGCTGATGTACACTTCATTACCTTGACATTATCAAAATCTGATAGGTCACTCAAGATGAAATCTATTACTTATGCATTATGTTCACTTGACTCCTTCCCAGCTTCATCTATATAACTTTTTGTGACTGATCCCTAGATACCAAACCCAAGGGCCATCAAACATGTCTTCATTCTTATACTATAATATACTAGATATAAAAAGTATGCAGAACATAAATAAAATGCTAGAAATGGTAGAATAACAACAATATAACCAGAATAATCACCACAATAACACTGAAATGATATAAGAATAACAACATAAATAATACTTTGATTCTGAGAGCAATGTTCACAGGCCTCTTTGAGGGGGAAACCTCCAGTTGAGCAGAGCTCTATTACAATAATCTCCAAGCTAGGGTTCTCATACCCTCAACTCCTATTTATACTAAATATGTCTATCAAAAGAAGCATCTAGAGGAAGATCCTTCTAGAAGCAGAAGATTCTATTATGTCTTCTTACATTCGACTTATTCTATTTTATTTCAAGGCCTTATTAATATTGACCTTTATTACATCCGAATATATTGTTCTGCCTATGTGCGGGTTAGGACCCTAAAATGTCCTCCCCCTTAAAAACAACCTTGTCCTCAAGGCTTGAGATGTGGAAATTGCTGCAGAATGGTAGCTGGTTCCCAAGTGGCATCTGCTGGAGTTGTATCTTTCCACTAGATTAACACTTCCTTGATGGTTCTCTGACGCAGGCGACGCTCACACTGGTCCAAAACCGCTTGTGGTTGTAGCCAAATGGATCCTTATTCGGATAACTCAGGAAGGTTGGTTTGAATTTGGCACTTAGTTCTGATCACCTTCTTTAAGCAGGAAACATGAAAAACAAGATGTAGCTTCAAATGACTGGGAAAAGATAAATGATAGGCCACCTATCCCACATGCTTGAGAACTGTATAAGGAACAACAAATTTGGGTGCTAGATTCTGACAATGCTCGACCTTGAGGGAATTATGCTTGTAAGGTTGCAGGCGAAGAAACACCTGATCCCCTTCTTCAAATTGACATTCAGAGCGACCTTGATCTGCTTGTTTCTTCATGCGATTCTGTGCCATGAACAAATTCTCTTTGAGGGTACGAAGAATAGCCTCTTGAACTGTAAGTGTTTGGTCAACCGCCTGGACCTTTGAGACACTAGGTAAGTATGAGAGAACTGATGGTGGCTTTTGTCCATATACCACTTCAAAAGGAGTCATGCATGTAGTTGTATGGTATGAAGTGTTGTACCACCATTGAGCCCACTGAATTTTCTTTTCCGAGGAAAAAAACCTCAAATATGTTTCCAAACACTTGTTGACAACTTCTATTTGACCATCAGTCTAGGGATGATAAGTTGTACTGAGATGCAATTGGGTGCCTTGTAGCTTAAACATTTCTTTCCAAAAATTTCTTGTGAAAGTTGGATCGCGATCAGAAACAATAGAGTGTGGCATGCCATGGAGCTTGAAGACACGATCCATGAAAATTTGAGCCACCATGGATGTTGTAAACGGGTGTTGAAGAGTGCATAAATGAGCATACTTGGAAAGGTGATCAAAAACCACCATGGTGAATGATTTATTTCCCGATTTGGGTAAGCCTGTAATAAAATTCATAGAGATGTCCTTCCAAATAGCAGGTGGAATTGGGAGCAATTGTAGTATGCCGAGAGATTTGACTGTTTCTCCCTTGTTGCGTTGGCACACATCACATTCGACGACAAAATTATGAATGTCCTATTTCATGCCATCCTAGAAAAAAGAACGTTTGACCATGTCATAGGTTTTGGGGAACCCTGAGTGCCCCGCTGTCGATGTAGCATAAAGCACAAAAAGTAATGTTGATTTAAGCTTTGATTGTTTACTTAAATACAAACAGCCTTTGTATCAAAGCTCATCATGGAGCCAAGAGTACCCTGGGGAAGCTGGAGCACTGGACTGCAATTTTTGGATCAACTACAAACTTTTGGATCAGCTGTGAACTTTATATTCCTTTCTTGTAAATGATCTCATAATCATAGCCAAATAGCTTAGTTACCCATTTTTGTTTCTCCAGGGAGGAAATGCGTTGTTCCAAGAAATACTTGAGGATTTGATGGTCTGTCTTAATTTGGAAGAGTTTCCCCAATAGATAAGGGCGCCATAAATCAACGACATGCAGAATAGCCAACATTTCCTTTTCATAGATAGATTTGCCCAGATTTCTTTTAGATAGTTGCTTGCTGGTAAAGGCCAAAGGCCGACACTCTTGCATAAGGACAACACCAATTCCTTTCCCTAAAGCATCACATTCCAAGACAAAGGTCTTTGTGAAATAAAGAAGGGTCGGGACTAAAGTGGTGCACATGGCCATCTTCAAGGTTTGAAAACCTTGAGCAATAGCTGGATTCCAAGTGAAAGAGTTATTTTTTAGGAGAGCAGTGAGAGGTGCTGCAATCTTTCTCTAATTCTTAAAAAACTTGCGATAATAACCTGTTAAGCCCAGAAATCCACGCAATATTTTGAGAGTCTTTGGGTGATTCTAGTCTTCCATAGCTTCAATATTTTTAGGATCCACCTGACGTCGTCCTTGCCAACCAGATGACCGAAGTACTCTACTTCTGAGGTGCCAAAAGTACACTTAGACTGTTTCAGGAAAAGTTGGTGCTGAGAGAGTAAATGGAGAACTCGATCCACATGAGAAAGATGTTCAGTCCAGGTCTTGTTATAGATGAGGATATCATCAAAGAAAACTAAGACAAAATGACAGAGAAAAGGATAGAAGACCTGATTCACGAGGCTTTGGAAGGTGGAGGGGGAATTACACAAGCCAAAGGGAATGACCAAAAACTCATAGTGGCCCTCATGAGTTCTAAAGGCAGTCTTGGGAATATCTGCCTCTTTCATACGTATCTGGTGGTAGCCCGAATGAAGATCAATTTTAGTAAAGAATTGGGCGCCACTCAGTTCATCCAGGAGGTCATCAATGACAGGAATGGGAAATTTTTCTTTAATGGTAAGTTTCTTGAGGGCACGGAAGTCAGGAGACATTCGCCAAGAACCTTGTTTCTTTAGGACCATGACCATAGGAGAAGAGTAGTGGCTCCTACTAGGGCGGATAATGCCTGCATTAAGGAGTTCTTGGACCATTTTCTCCATTTAATGTTTTTGGGAAAAGGGGCGATGATACGGATGGATATTGGTAGGAAGGCTTCCGGGTACAAGGGGAATGGAATGATCATGAACACCACATGAAGGAGGGAGTCCCTGGGGAGTGGAAAATACCACTTGATGTTTAGAAAGCATGGCTTGGAGGTCTTGTGACACCGAGGGTGTTTCTGTTGCTTGGATGGCATGGAGTTGAGCAATAACACCAGATTGACCCTTTTTTAGCAGTTTTTCCATGCGATGGGAACTAATGATCTCAGGTGAACCGGCGGTGATGCCTTGGAACTTATATTGGTGGTCGTCCTGGTCAAATTGCCTGGTTAATTACTTAAAATCCATGAGAATGGGACCCAAAGTCCTTAGCTAGTCTACACCCAACACAATGTCACACCTGCCCATGTATATAGCAAACATATGAGATTTTAGGTGTTAGTCACCAATTTGGAGATGCACATTTTCACAACGCCCTCCACATTTCATGGAGCCACCATTGGCAATCATAATTTGGAAATTATTGACGGCATGGATGTAGCAATGAGTTTCTTGGGCAATGCAATGATGAATAAAATTATGGGTGCTTCCACTATCAACCAAAATGATGACCTTTTGATGCTTGATGTAACCAATTAGCTTGAGGGTTTGGGGAGTGGAGAATCCAGTGAGAGCATTGAGGGAAATGATCGGTTCTACTTCGGGAGGGTCTGAGGGAGGGGTTATGTTGGGAGTTTTAGATGACTCAGACACAAGGGGAGTTTCAATATCCTCTTCCGAAATATCCTCAGAGATGGCCATAAACAGATTTTGTTCTTTACACTTGTGGCCCAGGAAATATTTGTCATCACAATTATAACAAAGGACTTTGAGTTGGTGTTCAACCATTTCAACCTTGGTCAATTTTTGGATATTTAGTGGAGTGGAGGGAGTAGTCGGAAGTACTGGTTTAGGGCGAGGGATAAAGGAGGGTTTTTAGTTTTGAGAAGATACAACCTGTTTTTCTTCTTTATCTCTTTTAGTAGCATCCACCCAACTCTGAGGCTGAGCCATGAGGACATGGGTCGAATCTCATCCTTGAGGCCACTGATAAAACATTCTCAGAAAAAGGCATCAGACATGCCCTCTGTCCGAAAAACTAGGCACTCAAAGGAAGCTATAAAGTCTTCCATTGTTCCTGATTGTTTCAACTTTGTCAAATGGCCCAAATGGTTGGTGTCAGTGTCAAAGTATTCATAAAGCTCACAAAGTGTGTCCAAGAAATATACCCTTGACAAGAAGTTTTTCTCCATTGCCAACGTTCTTGATCTATATGGAGAACACCATACCAGAGTTTGGCCAATTCATCTGTAATGTCATATAAAGAGAAATAATGTTCCATTTGGGTTACCCAACCAGTGGGGTCCGATCCATCAAATTTGGTCACATCCACCAGTGGAAGGCGTAGGTCACATTGAAAGTGATGGTTCTGAAAGTTATGGGAATGAGAGGAATGGTCTCCTTCAGTATGTGGAGGTGAGGAAGAGGAAGGGTTATCTGTAGGGATATGTAGTTTGGTGCAAAGTGCTGAAAAGATAGATTCAAGATGGGTGGTGAGGTCTTATTTGATTTCCTCCATTGAGGAATGCATGGTTGTATTGATGGAGACAACATTGGCACTGAGTTGTTTCACTTCTTGTTGGGTCTTGATGAGACCAGATTGTAAGGTGTTGAAGTGAGCTTCCAAGTCTTGGCGATGGGTATGGGCCATGAGGATGGGGGAACTGAAAAGGGGCGGGCGGGGTCAAAACATTTGTCGAAAAATGATATGGATGAATGTGATAAGGGAGAAGAGATGAATCCAATGGAATAGGTCTCAAATGAGTAGAGCTCTATTACAATAATCTCCAAGCTAGGGTTCTCATACCCTTGACTCCTATTTATACTAAATATGTCTATCAAAAGAAGCATCTAGAGGAAGATCCTTCTAGAAGCGGAGGATTCTATTAGGTCTTCTTACATTCAACTTATTCTATTTTATTTCAAGGCCTTATTAATATTGACCTTTATTACATCCGAATATATTGTTCTACCTATGTGTGGGTTAGGACCCTAACATGTCCTCCCCCTTAAAAACAACCTTGTCCTCAAGGCTTGAGATGTGGAAATTGCTACAGAATGGTAGTTGGTTCCCAAGTGGAATTTGCTGGAGTTGTATCTTTCCACTGGATTAACACTTCCTTGATGGTTCTCTGACGCAAGCGATGCTCACACTGGTCCAAAACTACTTGTGGTTGTAGCCAAATGGATCCTTATTCGGATAACTCAGGAAGGTTGGATTGAATTTGGCACTTAATTTCGATCACCTTTTTAAGCAGGAAACATGAAAAACAGGATGTAGCTTTGAATTAATTGGAAAATCTAAGTGATAGGCCACCTGTCCCACATGCTTGAGAATTGTATAAGGACCAGAAAATTTGGGTGCTAGCTTCTGACAACATTCGATCTTGAGGGAATTCTTCTTGTAAGGTTGCAGGCGAAGAAACACTTGATCGCCTTCTTCAAATTGACATTCAAAGCAACCTTGATCTGCTTGTTTCTTCATGTGATTCTGTGCCATGACCAAATTCTCTTTGAGGGTATGGAGAATATCCTCTTAAACTGTAAGTGTTTGGTCAACCGCCTGGACCATCGAGACACTAGGTAAGTATGAGAGAACTGAAGGTGGCTTATGTCCATATACCACTTCAAAAGGAGTCATGTGTGTAGTTGTATGGTATGAAGTGTTGTACCACCATTTCGCTATGGGTAACCATTGATCCCACTAATTTTTATTTTCTGAGGAAAAAAACCTCAAATATGTTTCCAAACACTTCTTGAAAACTTCTATTTGACCATCAGTCTAGGGATGATAAGCTGTACTGAGATGCAATTGGGTGCCTTGTAGCTTAAACAGTTCTTTCCAAAAATTGCTTGTGAAAGTTGGGTCGCGATTAGAAATAATAGAGTGTGGCATGCCATGGAGCTTGAAGACTTGATCCATGAAAATTTGAGCCACCATGGATGTTGTAAACGGGTGTTGAAGAGCGCAAAAATGAGCATACTTGGAAAGGTGATCAACAACCACCATGATGACTGATTTATTTCCCGATTTGGGTAAGCCTGTAATAAAATCCATAGAGATGTCCTTCCAAATAGCAGGTGGAATTGGGAGCGAGTGTAGTGTGCCCAGATATTTGACTATTTATCCCTTGTTGTTTTGGAACACATCACATTCAACAACAAATTATGAATGTCCTGTTTCATACCATCCCAAAAAAAAGAACGTTTGACCCTGTCATAGGTTTTGGTGAGCCCTGAGTGCCCCGCTATCGATGTAGCATGAAGCTCAAAAAGTACTGTGGATTCAAGCTTTGATTGTTTACTTAAATACAAATAGCCTTTTTATCGAAGCTCATCATGGAGCCAAGAGTACCCTAGGGAAGCTGGAGCACTGGACTGCAATTGTTGGATCAGCTACAAACTTTTGGGATCTTGTAGCCATTCCTGGCGAACATGTTGGAACCAATCTTGTACAATGAAGGAAAGAGAAAAAAGGGATCCTTCATATTCATATGTGCAGGAAAGTGCATCCACAACCACATTTTTTATTCCTTTCTTGTAAATGATCTCATAATCATAGCCAAATAGCTTAGTTACCCATTTTTGTTTCTCCAGGGAGGAAATGCGTTGTTCCAAAAAATACTTGAGGCTTTGATGGTCTGTCTTAATTTGGAAGCATTTCCCCAATAGATAAGGGTGCCACAAATCAACGACATGCAGAATAGCTAAAATTTCCTTTTCATAGATAGATTTGACCAGATTTCTTTCAGATAGTTGCTTGCTAGTAAAGGCCAAAGGCCGACCCCCTCTTGCATAAGGACAACACCAATTCCTTTCCCTGAAGCATCACATTCCAAGACAAAGGTCTTTGTGAAATCAAGAAGGGCCAAGACTGAAGTGGTGCACATGGCCATATTCAAGGTTTGAAAATCTTGAGCATTAGCTGGAGTCCAAGTGAAAAGTTCTTTTTTAGGAGAGCAGTGAGAGGTGCTGCAATCTTTCCGTAATTCTTAAAAAACTTGCAATAATAACCTGTTAATCCTAGAATTCCACGCAATATTTTGAGAGTCTTTGGGTGATTCCAGTCTTCCATAGCTTCAATATTTTTATGATCCACCTGACACCATCCTTGCCAACCACATGACCCAAGTACTCTTACTTTTGAGGCACCAAAAGAACACTTAGAATATTTCAGGAAAAGTTGGTGCTGAGAGAGTAAATGGAGAACTTAATCCACATGAGAAAGATGTCTAGTCCAGGTCTTTCTATAGATGAGGATATCATCAAATAAAACTAAGACAAAATGATGGAGAAAAGGATGGAAGACCTGATTCATGAGCCTTTGAAAGGTGGAGGGGGCATTACACAAGCCAACGGGCATGACCAAAAACTCATAGTGGCCCTCATGAGTTCTAAAGGCAGTCTTGGGAATGTCTGCCTCTTTCATACATATTTGATGGTAGCCCAAACGAAGATCAATTTTAGTAAAGAATTGGGTGCCACTCAGTTCATCCAGGAGGTCATCAATGACAGGAATGGGAAATTTGTCTTTAATGGTAAGTTTGTTGAGGGCACGAAAGTCAGGACACATTCGCCAAGAACCTTCTTTCTTCAAGACCATGA